>JAOXNN020000057.1:1878199-1904756 GCA_028571205.2 Hydropsyche betteni | reverse complement strand
TGTGAATAAACTAGAAAATTTTCAGCTGAATCATATGTGTGTGTATATTATAATCGCTAAGATAAGAATATAAATAATTCTTTTTTCAGTATAAATTATTCAGTTTGGTTGAACTTATCAATTTTTAACGATTATGGGATTTAAGCGACAAGCAAAATTATCAATATTCAATTGAAACTTCTTATCATTAACAAAAAAGTTAAACTCAACATATTATTCATTCGAAATAAAACATTTAACACAAAAATTAAATTTCCATTTGATCAAAGAGAGACCTTCAATCCTTTTCAAAGCTCCGCTCATAATTCGGTAAATTTATACCTAAAAATTTTCGGAAAATCCCATATAATTTCCATCAAACGATAAATCTATATCGTATGGCCTCGAAGCGGCTCACGTGTCCCGTAATACAATCACAACGTACACGTATATTCAAAGCTCGTGCATTTTATGCGTGATTGATGAGCCGAAAGTATTAACTGGGCATAGTTAGCCCGGGGGGTAGGACCGTCGCTAACTATTTGATGCCCCATTAATTATATTCCGCACGGCAAACTAGGCGGATCCCGTGTATGACACACGACGATATTAAACGAGTCATCCTTAATTAATTATCGTTTTTGGTACGACTCTCGGACGATTAACTCGCAACGTGCCGATTTTTTGTGCGGCGGTGACAAAGGACGCGTTTCGGCTTAGCGGCCGTTTCGGCGATTTTCGCTCGATTTTTTTTTATCTGACTCATTTTTTACGTGTTTTCGGAAAGTGCGTGTTTGTAAATATGGGGAGTGGCCGCCGTGAATGGGTTGATCTTTTGTATGGAGCCTGCTGTTGGTCGGATGTGTTCGTTACTAGGAGTAACATCGATTATGTTTGGTAAGTATTGTTTTTATTTTGAATATTTTCCATATGAAAAATAATGATATATACAACAAAAAAATAATGTATTAATCATATCTAATTTTTAAATAATGAATATGAAGGGTTTTTCAATAAGGACAATCGATTTTGAAATATACAATAAAATTTGATAATTAGCGCACGTTGTTCAACACTATCAACCGAATATACCTTCCGTGGTGATTTGCCGTTTACTACTAAACAATTGACAAATTTGACAGATGTCACTTTAACAACATGGCTGCTATAACCTAAAAAAATTTCTATTCAAAGTCCTTTTATTATATATTATATCATAAATATATATTTTTTATGATTGAAAGTCATATTTTTTTATAAATATTTTATAATTATAATTTCAATAAGAAATGCTATGTGCAAGGACTGTGAAGTTGTCAAGTGTATTTTCTGTTATAAGTTCCAATTAGAGCATGGTTATTGGTCGTTAAGTGACTTTGAACATGCCAAGTTTATGCGTCGAATGGATTCGTCTGTGTGTTGGTAAAATATGCGAGAATTTGAATTATGACGAGGAAAAATTCGCAAGAAATAAGGAAGTTCGAACAAAATCATATTAACGTTGAGCGATTTATCTTTCGCGTCGAAACAAGCGAGGGTGGCGCGAAGAACATCATCATCAAACATAAATTATGTTTAATGTATATAGTTTTTCAGTTAGATTCATTATATTCAATGAAAAATTGAAAATTTTTAATCTGAAAAATGGCGGAAATATAAATATAGAATTATGTTATATAATAGTTAGCATATTATGAAACAACTACAAATAAAACAGATAAATTGCTTAAAACCAATTAAATTTATTTTAGACTAAGAACGATATCTCGAAATGCATAAACTTGCATGATATCTCTTGATAAGAAATAATACTTTCAAACGACAATATTCTCATGCCAACTAAACGTCAAATGAAACCCACAAACATTTCAACACGATGAATTGCACATATTGTAAACTTCAACAATTAATGCATTAAACCGAAAACATCGAACAACCGTATAAACACAAAATTTATTTTTACCTTATTTATTTATACACGGCCGCTGATATTGACTCACTTCACCGAAAGCACTATTTTTAACAATGTCAACAACTCTCACTGCAATCCAAAAACAGTGGACAAACCACGAGGCACAAGCCCTAACACTTTCGACCGCACGATATTGTACAATAACCTTCCGATTATCGCAGGCTTCTCGCGATACAACTTGCTTAATATTCGCACTTTTAGTCTAGGGTTGAATTTCGAGTTTCGAGTGGAAAGTTCCCACGGTCGCCATGGCGGTTAGCATACAACTAAGCGTCGTGAGAGCTTTTCGCCGAATGAGTGGCTGCCGGCTAAAGTAAATCTGGCAGGAGCTTAAGAACTCGCCACAATAATTTCGAAGGCGAAAGCGCTTCGAGGGCGGAGCCATCGCGTCTATTTACTGAAAGGTGAACCTCGACGGAATGAGGAGGTGGGCGGTGGGTGGTGTCCTGCGAGGATGTCCTGGAAAACACCTGATGGAGTGGACTACTCGTTTGCTCGGCGGATGAACTAATGACGGCGTATCGAGTGTCGTCTAGGGTGCTCGAAAGCTTCTTTCGTCGCAATGAAAGATTATGAGAGATTATTGCTTTTTCCGTGTCTGTACTTTTTCGTCGCATTTATTTGTTTTGTTGAAGGAAAGCACTTGTGTGTATTGCCGATGATGGAATAATGGTTCGGCTCGAGTTGATGAAAAATGGTTTATGTTTCTGTTGTATTTTTTGTGGGTAGTGAGATTAATTTTTTAATAAATATTTTGATTGAAAAATTAATAAAAGCTCTCACGTTTATGCCAAAATTCGATTTAACATAGCAGAGTTTTAATTAAAATATGTTTTTTTGTGTTCGGCGCGTATTTAATTAAATTCGTTTTGTACTCGTCGAATTTGAGGGTTTTACATAATTTGAATTGTTTTCAAAGAAAATAAAAAGGTAGGAATTAAATAGGTGATCTGTTATTTAAAATCGAAACACATTTTATTGTATAATGACAAGATCACTAAGTAAAAGCGAATTGCCTGCGATCGTTTGCGTCAACTTTGCGAATGTGGCCAGCAAATCAGACAGAAACTACATTTCAAGCGGCTATTTTTATAATTTTCAAAATAATTGCGAAAAAAAACTTGGATGCAACGAAATGAGATAACGGACAATTGGCAAAAGCACTTGATCTATAAGCTCGCTGAGATTAAGCTAAGTCATTAACCCGCGCGATTTAAATTTGGCGTCAAACAGTCTTCACTTTCAATCCGGGTGACCGTCGATTTCCAATTAATTTTAATCAATAATTGACGAGTTTGCAATGCATAATTGAAATTTTCTGTATAAATTGACTTTAAAATAAAATAGCACTCAAGTCGTTGGCTGCCAGGGTAACGTTTGAGAAAGTTTTAGATGGATTGCTTGAGACGCAATATCCTTGCGAGTTTTACTTTCTCAGAAGACGCGCTAAATTCAATAATCAAAGTTATATTTAGCACTTGTGTATCGATTGATTCCAATACTAGAAGGTATACGATAATGGGTTTCTAGAAGATTATTATTAAATACATAAATGGTACTTTTACGTATTACTAGCGGTAGTACCCGGCGTTGTTCGGGACTCAGCATTTTTAATCAAACTATTTTTTATATGGTGATTGGTCGAATGATATATGGGGGAGAACATTTTTTTGCGGACCGTCCCGTTTTGGGTTCTGAAAAATATGGTCACCCTATTTTAAAGATACGAAAACTTTCTCCACAAAAAAATTCATGTATAGAAGATGAACGGTTTGACGATTTATTTGATCTGTTTAATCGATTTTTTTTTTTTGATTATGTTTAAGTGAGACATTTTTTTTGCTTGTTCTAGAATAAGGATAAACAAAGGAAATGTAAATATATGTATGAACAAGTAAAATTATCTTTGGAAAAGTTTTGTGTATGTGAAAAAAAGTTTTTCGTGATATTTTTCTTGTATTTGATGTCGAGAAAATTGAAAACCCAGGATATATAAAAAATATTTCATGTGTTTGAAAATATGTATTTAATAATAACTATTGCAGTTTCCTGTTTAAAATAGATCGAGGAAGTTTAAATTTGATTCAAGGAGGTGCATGAAATAAATCTTAATAAATATTTCAAATTGGTTCAATCACGTCTAATTAAATGATAAAATTACCGAGCTATAATAATAATAAATACTCAGCAATAAAATTATATACAATATGCGAAAATCTTACAAAATTTATTAAAGCAAAACCAGAATAGAATATCAAACTCAAAAGAGTTAAAACAAGAACTGATTTATATAAAACAATGACGGACGCCGCGAACATTCCGACCGGCCACAAAACAGAATTTAGAAACCTCTTGATTGTCATGCGTAAACAAAGCCGCTTTCAAAACACCATAACACCATCCTCGCACACATCCACCATTTCGAAAACGATCCAGACGCAACACACCCGTCGAAAATTAGCCCGTCCATCCCTTCTTTGACGAATCGCACTCAAACCGAAGCCAACATAAACACTTCAGAATAGTCATACGCTATTTTTCCGGAACGCATTCAGTCAGGGAACCGGCATTTTCCCATTATAATCGACTACAATGTGCGGCGTGGGCCGGGGACTACTCTGCAGGCGGTTCTTTGTGTTTAAAGTATTTTTAATATATGTCACGTGTATGTATTTTTTGTGGTGTGTGGCTGTGGGGAGAAAACAGCACTCGGGAATGTCACCGTGCCATTGTCGTGCGCTTCGGCATCCGGGTCTAATTTCGTACCAGAAGTCTTCGGGTGTCTGTCTCTCCTCAGCATGTTAATTCGGACTTCAGCTGTGGTCGGTATTGTTGTAAGTGTTGAAAATGTTAGGAAAAGTATATTGAGTTGGTGGAAAATTGATTTCAGTGAAGAGTCGTAGATTGAGTGTGGAAAATTGATGTTTAGTGCAGGTTTGTGTTTACGAGTTCTTAATAGAATCGATTAGTTTGAATATTAATTATTTAGTTATTAAATAATGTGAAAACATTGAATACGTTGATATGGTTTTAATTTATTTAAGAATTCTTTGTGTATTCAAATGAAAATTTCAACGTAGTAAAAATCCAAATGGAATTTATATTAAAAATTACGATTAATCCACATGTTATTCATTTGATTAATATTCGTTATGAAATAAAACCATTTTTGATATCCGGAATATTCATGACATTTAAAAACATACCCAAGTATGCAAATATATTACGATCGAATCATTTTATTTTGATACATGCGTCAGCCATAAAATTAAAGTTTTATCCGTCCCGAATTAATCAAGGGATGAATATGAAAATGTTAAAATTTACATCTTAAAAAAAATAAAAAACACTATTATGCAAAATCATCAAATCAAACTTTTATGTCGTCGCCACGAAAAAAAAAAAAAACAAACAGTTAAATAATTCCGTCGGTCAACAACCACATTTAAAAACTCTTTGAAAAGCGAACGGCCACATCGCCGCTAATTCCACCCGCTGCATATTTCATGAACTATATAATACACTCAAAAAATTGTTAAATATAAATTTACGAACGTTAATATTTAAATTCGCGAATCGCGAACCATCAAAGAGGCCGGGGAAGAGCTAGGAGCTGTTTGCGAACGGCGGTTAGAGGCGCACCGCTCGCCATGGCTTAATCGACTCGCGAAAATGAAGTAGATTTTTCCGCGGAAAGCTCTACTTTTTTGTTTGCTTACATTTCGCGTAGCTGTTTACCCGCCGAGAATTATTATGACATCGTGTGTTTATCGCGGCTTTGGTAAATTTGGACCGTGACGTGGGCCAAGCTAGCATTCGTACGTGTGCGGTATTGTGTATGTTCGTTAGAAACTGACGTCTTTTGTGTGTTTTCCATTTTTTTTTATTCAGAATCAAGTTTGTTCAAAAGATCGGTTGGATATGATCGTGTGCGGTTGAAGAGCTGTGAGGGATTCAAAAATAATCGGGAGAAAAAAAAAAACGAAGGTATTGTGTTGTAATAATTGTAATTGAATATAATGTGTATATTGGGAGATAAAGAATGATTGTACTATATTTATATTATGTTGTATATATTTTTATCTATTAGAAAGTACTAATTTCGAAAGCGAAATCAATCTCAATTGTTACATAAATATATCAAACAATTGTCGGTATTTATTATTAGCGCTTTTGGATCAGCCTTATTAATTATTTTGTACTTTAATAGAAACATTTGATATACATATAATAATTAAGCGTTACTTGAAAATAAAAACAAGTGAACTAAATAATATGCTATTATATTATGAAGTATATTTAGAAAATGTTAAAAATTATTTTTTTATTATGTTCAGGTAATGACATTATACAGTATTTGAGGAATAAGGATAATAATTCGTTATTTTACTTTAATGCAATCAAAAATATTTCTATATGCACTAAAATACTTCAATTAATAAAATCTGTGTTTAATTACTTAAACTTTGAAACGCTTTCCTCAAATAATATTATAATATTACATCGCAATCAGTAGTGTAATTAAATGTCTTGCGTTAAAATGTTGGAGCCAAGTTGTAAGAGCGTGCCATTACAGGACGTAGGCATGCGAAATCGCATCTCATATAATGACATGGGCGAGTTTGTCAACATTCGAATTTATTTTTTTAAATGTCTTTGAAATTTTTGGTAGAAGAAAAATATTTGCCAAAAGAAGTAAAATATAAAAACGTTTTAAAGCCGCGTTTCCATGAGAGTACGGAGGGAGCGTAAAAATTTACGTTTCATTGAAAAGCCTCGGGCGTTTAAAAAGTAGATTTTTTATTCATTAAAAATTGCGCGTAAACATCAATATGATTTAAAATTGTTTCTTTTATATTTGACATTTGTGTACGTTCGGTACGAAGAAAACATATCAATAAATAAATATCAAATGCAGAACATAAGTCATAAAAAAATATCGATTTGATTTTTTCGAATTACAAATACAACATTGATAAAAAATTACACAATATAGAACACATTTCACATAAAAGGTAAAAATATTCAAAATTATAAATTAAAAAAAAATATATTTTCACAAATTTTCAGCCATACATCATCGAAAAAAAAAACATTTTCATTTAAAACACTACATTTCAAAAAAATATTTTTTATAATTTATAACTATCCGAAAATAAACACATAATGAAAACTCTACGTATCCGCAACCCACTTTCACCGAGATTACACTGAAACATTCCGGCGCGATTTATACGCCGAAACTTAGAGTTTAATTCATTTTTTTTTTCATATCGCACACGAAGAAATGTTTTCGTCTCCGCCCGTGATGAATGATGATTAAAAAGGGACCGCGAATTCGTGGGCCCTTCCGCGCATCATCGCCGTGTCCCGCAGCGTTACATAAAAAAAAACTTCGCCGTGTCCTCAGGCCCATCTCTCCTTTTTATAACTCAATTCTCGGCTCGTTTTCCCTTTTCCCTCTAGTCTTTTTGTACAGTTTCCTTTTTGAAGCTCGACATTCGATACGGAAGTTTCGCGAGGGCTTTCGTCGAGCGGTTCGCGTAACGAGCTTTGGCAAGAGACTCGCATCGTTTGTTTTACGATTAATTGCAAACGGCTGAGGCCAACAAATGGCTTTCAGCTATCTTTGCTTTAGGTGTCAAATGGTTTTTATTCTGCTGTTTTTTTCGAGAAAGTTTCCGCATATTCAGTTGTCCGTGAATTCAAGTTTCTTCCGAGCGGAATTAAAAAGTTTATTTTTTTATGATTCATAATTTTTGAAATACAATAGCATTTATATCTTATTCAAATAGTGTTTAAAACTATTGATGCGACAATTTTTAATAAAATATTTCCATTTATAAACACTGAAAACTAATGTATTTAAACACTCGAAAAAATGGAACAGTCCTCTAATTCACTCTCAAAATAAAAACAATTGTACAATAATGTATAGGAAAAGCGTACTGAAGCCAATATAGATTCTGACAATTGAAAAGTTTCATTTGTAAACTTTGTCGCTCGGGCTGTGAAAAAAAACCGTATTGGCGTTCGACCAAAAATGTCGACATTGCGATTAAACGACCACATTCACAAGAAAATTCGACATATTAAAGTCGACACGTAAACCAATTGACGTTATTCATTCGTTGAATTCGAAAGACATGAACGTGTGAATACGACGCGTAAATCACAAAGAATCCGTAGTATAGTAAACCCAATACCAGTTGGAAAATGTAAACGGTATTACGAAATGATGGATCATTTTCACAACAACGATGCCATTGAAACATCGTCATATTTTATATTGTTTTCGATATAAAATTTATACAATTTACTTAAAAAATTAATTATATAGATATTTTGAGAACATATAAAATATGAAGTTCACATTCATCGTCAATTTGAGAGCCGACTGTACACAAAACGATTGTTGCGGCGAAAGTGTGTACCACTTATATCTTCCTCATCTGGGAAAACTTCCGCGAAACTTTTTGCACACTCTCACACCATAATTTAAAGGATTTCCAAGACGCGTGCGGTATTGTACTTCGAAATATACGATCCCCGCGAATTTCGAATCGCATCCATCACGCGACCAATTAAAACGTCTTTTAACGGGCTCGCAGGCTCGAGGCGAACGCTAGACACTTCGGCGGGCTTTATTGCAGTTTAGAGGCAACAAAGCTGTCTCTTAAATTTCGCGAAAGCACACAAATAAACTTTAAATGTTTACCGAAAAGCGATGCTCGCCGCCCGAAAATAGCTTCGGCTAATGACTGATGTGGAAATGCGCGCGCGCACCGCTAACGGACGAACGCAAATGGGACATGGAAAAGTGTATTTTTGTGAGAAAAATGTTCGTCGGAAAATGTTCGGGGATCGAATCCGGTCGTTTTCGGGGGAGATGCGTGCTCGGAAGACGAGGAAGTGTGTTTGTTTATAATTTTTCATTAAAATTAATGTGCGGTTGCGTTGATGTTCGTGTTAAACGGTTGGCGCGAGGCGATGAGCGAATTCGTTATGGTCGCCGTTATTGATGTAAATTTGAATATAATTTTATTTGAAACGTTTGGATGGAAATTATTTTTATTTAAGGTTATTATTACCTTTATTGGTTTTGGAGATTTCCAATCCGAAAACAATATATATTTTTGATATCATTTATAATATATATTTCAAACGAAAGTTGTTTTAGATTTTAACATATCATTTATTTTTTAAATAAAAAAAAGTTGAAAGTTTTAATATGTTACAAAAAAAAAATATTTCACAAGAAAATTAATAATAAATTGAAATGCTTTGGGTGAGTTTAACTTTTATGAATCGATTCGAAATTTATAACTTTCACATATTCGACAAAAGTGTTTTGTTAAATATATCCGTAGAAAATCCTCAACAAAATCAAATCAAATTTAATTGCCTGTTAAAAAGCAAATTTAATAACGAAATATCACATTTCAAAAAGAAATAAGCATATTGTGTCATAAGAAACTGTCGCGCAATCGGCCATAACGTATGTTCGTATGTGCTTAAAAAGTTTATTTTAAACCGGACTACCTATGAAATAACATGTAATATGTGCGACAAATTAACTCTCCCGTAAATTTACGCTATAACGTAATATGTTACGCTAGAATAACTAAAAACCGTCTGCGAGCAAAACGCAGCCGGTCACATACCGAAAGCGTTTTATTAAGTGCAAGGAACACGACGTTCAAATTAATTGGTCTGAAATATTATATTATATCGTGGATACAAAAGCGGCATGGTATGCTCTAGGTGAGCTGTTCTGGCTTGAATCAACGCGAAAATAAATTTTCCGAATATTTATAGATTAATATAGGTTCTCAGCCGATTTTTTTCTTGGGTATTCGGAATGGGAAAACGAAGTGTATTTATAAACAACGATAACTAGATTCGTTTGAAAGATCGGCAAAATTTCACGGATAGATTCGAAAAATTCGTTAGACATTTGATCAGAACATATCATAATCATCATAATATATCATAATAATTATGTCGTCGGGTCGGTGATGTTTCGACTATCCGAAACGCCAAAACGTCAATCGCATCGTGTAAATCTGCGAAAAATAATGTTTCGCAACGAAAAATATGCGACGTGAATTAGCGGCCGTAATTGATGATTCGAACGGATGTTAGTTGAAAAAAAACAAAATGAAATAAAAAACAAATAAAACCTGTGAAAATTTTCTTTACGCCCGAAACGTTTGTTTTTACGGATTAACGACCGAGTTTACCTAGAGGAGATGGCCGCTTCGGCAATTACCTTTATTTACGACCCTCACATTTATATACGTTGTACGAAAGGTCTAAAAAATTCGGAACAGACCGTTTTAATATACGTATTCTATTATTATTATGCATGGTGTGCACTTAGGCTTTCAGAATATAAAAGTTTGGTATGCTTGATGCATCGCGTGTGTTATATTATGCAATACGCGAAAGTACCTAGTTCGATATCATCCCGGCTTCAAAGTACGCTCTTTTGTTTTCTTTTTGATATTGCAAACTTTGGCCCTGGTAAGTGCATGTATTTTTGCATTTACTTTTTGTTCAACGAGCAAACTTTCCTTACATTCCATTCACAAACCTTTCGACTCGAATAAAATGAACAAATTTTACTCTACCACGTTGAGTTGTTCCCGATTCGCTCAATAGACATGAACTGAATCAGAAATAAAATATCGCTTTAAAGGCTCCATGTATTCCAGTTAAAAGTTATCTGTAACGGTTTTCTTGTGATTTTAACAAGCTAAAATTTTATTTTCAACTATCACATTAATGTCATTATCATAACGACAAATAGATTTTTTTTAATTTCAATTTTGATGAAAAAATATTCGAATTCTCCATAAAACCTAATAAAAATATAAACTGATAATTGAAACGAGTATGAATCCAATTCGGATCCGATACGAGCGTTTCTCTAATTGCGCAATTCGAATGAACCGCGGACCATATCGATAAGACGTCCTCTCAGCCTGTATTTTGCCTAAAGCCTTATCTATTTTATTAACGTAACGCATGCAGATCCCGACTGCGGTCTTTCCGACAGCCAGGATCCGTCTCTTTGTTCCCAGACAATATGAAAGCCGCAACGGCAAGTCGGACTGATTGAGCTCTACAATATTAATTCGGAATACGCTGGTTGGTAGTGCGGTGCCTAAGATGGCGAAGCTTCGGAAAATCTGGAGGATGTTAGCCATGGAGTCTCATTAGCTTCAGGAAGCGGATTTCTGAAGATCGAGTCTCTGAACAAACGCTGTTCCTCAGGAGTGGTAAGTTTGAGTTGCGGTTCCGGACAATACGGACGTTCTGATTGTTCGTGTCGGATTAACAATGCAGGGGTCAAATATTTGAAAAATATATTCTAGGATATCACAAAAACTTAATAGTTTGAAAAAAAACAAATCAAGTATAAAAATATTTTTCGATGAAAGTCAATTTTTTTTACATAAATAGTATCAGATTCAAGTATCGATTTAATATTGTTACATTCAACCTTGAAAATATAGTACATGACACACTTGACAAAAAACCAACCCTTCATATACGCTCGGGCGCGAAAATTGTAAATTTCACGCTCGACCTAGAGAAAAAAAAACTCGACGCAAAGGGCGGGAAAACCAGCGGAAAAGCGTCCCAAGTTCATTTTTCACGGTTAAGTTGATTTAACACGGCACAATACAGCGTACATATTATATAATAAACACACAGGAAAGTGTACAGGCCACCTTGTCTTCTTCACCTGAGGCGAGATAAGCCTTCGCGCATTTGACGGACTGCGGCCGCAGATTGTGTCGCCGCGCGGGAGAGGAAAATTGCCACTAAGCCGTCCGGAAAAATGAGGGTTTTCCACCTAACTCAGGTCGTTGCTGTCTTTCTCCTTTCGCTTGCGGCTGATGGCTAAGCAGTTTTCTCTCTCTGGTGGAAAATTGGCTGGAAAATTCGCGAGCGCGACAGATACGTCTCGCGGTTAACTCGCTCGGACGCTTTGTACGTGGGAATCAAAGTGTTAGGCTTGAAGCTTTTTTTGCACCGATTTCGCACTGCCAAAAAAATATTAAGTATTAGTATTATGTAGAATATCACATTTTGTAGGATTATGACTAGTTGTTTTTTTTTTGCTGATTATCAAAGTTCAGCAATATTGGAAATTTTCAAAACTTGTTTAAATAATGTGCTGATAGGATAAAATAATTTTAAAGTTGATTTTATCTTTAAACTATGATTAGGATTTTTGTTATTTTTTTAAAATAGATGAAATGTAAAAAATATACTGTTGATGATTTATATAAGTTGTTTACTATGAACATGTTGAGAATAGAAATTGATGTTCTAGTTCAATTAAAAAGTCTGGAAAGTCAAATTGTGTTACGAAATGGATTTTTCTTGGTAGTGAAGATTTGACTTAATAAAATTCTACAGTGTGACAAGTTGGTTGTGCGTACTTGTATTGTAAGTTAGATGAAGGCTCGAGAGGCAGTGTACATTTTTTACACTGCCGTTTTCTTCGTACGTGAGTCGAATTTCGTTCTGAAGCGGAAAAAATAAATTTATATAAAAACGCTTTTGTTTCTTTTCAGGACGAACGTTTTAATTTTTTCCGAATGTAACGTGTGTAAACGAAAACGCCTTGATAGATTGTGAGATTGAATCTCTAGAGATTCGCATTTTGTTTGTGAATAAAAAATATTTTGTAAAAATATATAATGTTATTTAAAAAAATAATTTCATATAAAATTCATTAATACATGGTTAATCAGCGGTATCATAAAATTATCACATTCTAATTTAATTAAAAAAGTCATATATAAATATAAAATTATAAGCAACGTATAATCAAAATTTAGCCCCAATTCATAAAAATTAACGGGAAAATTCCAATCCAAAAACGTACACATACTTCCATCCTCACCTCTGATTAACGACACGCGACTCCCTACCGTATTCGTTAAACTCTCCTGTATTTTAAATACATAATACGGGATTAAAACCTCCCTGCAGCGCATACACGGATACACATCACCGATGAGGCGTTTTTGTTTTACACGCGGGATATCGTTAGTCGAAAGTGAAGAGCCTGTAAGCATTCCCGGAGATTTTCCGGGATCAGGCGCTCAAAATATGGGCCGCTTTTCCCGACACAAAGGCTTTCGGCCCTTCGACAAAGGCTGCTGGATCACGATGATGTGCGGGGATTACCCGTAGACTTCGGGGCCGCGGATCAAGCGCGAATCACTCGTCGCGAAAAGTGTTTTCGAATTTTCGCATCGATCCGAAATATTTGAAATTGACGGGCCGAAGGATGGTGTTCGTAATTTTAACCCAATTTCGTTGGACGTAAACCAATTACGGTAATAAGGAAGCCAATGGGGGTGGTGGAACGGTCAAAGTGGTGATCTCCGTTTGTCAAACTTTTTTAATATTTTCATTTAAAAAAATTAACTTTCAATGTGTATTTTATCAATTAAATAAATTATATAATACAATTAAATTTATTATGTATTTATTTTTTTTAAACAAAATATATTGATTCAATCAATATATGATAGGGACTATTGAAGTTTCACCTGTTATAATATTTATCTTTACATTAAGTTAAAAAAAAGTAGTAGAGAAAAATAAACCACATTCTTTAAATGTCCGTTTGTTCCGATTACCAACTGACTTGTATCCATTAAGATGTCCTCGATGCGCCTGTGTTGTTTTTTTTTCGCGCGTTAATTTAATTTTAAAACGTCCGTCGGTCAATTTGGCACGGTTCCTTTCATTATTCGTTATTTTAAAACTGTGTCGAGAATCCATCGCTGAAACATGTCATATTAAATATACAAACGATAACAAATCAAAAAAAAATTGTATGTATACGAAATATAATATATGTGTTACGTTGTAACGCGATCTTTAACACGTTTTCGAAGTTTATTTTTCATAACGGTGAATTTTCAAAGAAAACGTTTGTTTTTAGTGGAAAACGATATTGTTTTCTTATTTTGCGGATGTTTTGAATCACGGTAAGTGTCATAGAAATAAACGAACGAAAATATTTAGCAAAGAAATTTGAAGGTTTCTTAGATACAAAAAAAAAGTTTACGCCTGGTATGATATTGTTTTACATAAAAATTGAGATTTATTTTATTATTTATTGATGTTGTTTTAGAATATTGATTAAATATGAAATACACGACCCGTTTGACAAGCACAATCGAATCTTATTAGGCAGAGTTCCGCAAAGCTTCGCCGTAACGACGGATGTTTTGTTGCTGCTAAAGCTCTAACTTGTGTCGTCTACGAAGCGAAAATGCCTCCTCATCCCAGCCGATAAGCCTCCAAGAAGCATCTCAGGAAGACGGAAACCAAAGATTTCACAGGCTTTGTGATTCTCGCCAATCTTAAATATCGCGAAGCATAAAGCATGCTACGTGTTTAAGTGCGCTTCGGTGCATTGTTTGAAAAGAACCGACACTACATGGTGAAAGAATGAAAATTATTGTGTTATTAAAAAAAAGAAGAAAGAGAACCTTTTATCTGTTGTGATAAGAAGTGCAGAACTCGAGAATGCTGCTCTCGGCTCGTTGTTAGCTTATCTCGAAAAGCTCATAAAGCGTCTGCTATATTAAAAGTTGTTTTGAAATGTGTTTGTGTTACGATTCAACCAACTGATATACCGCGAAATTAAATGGATTTATATAATAATAAATACTATGTGATTAAATATAAGTCGATTAATAATAATTATTGTAACGAACCACGAAAATATAAATCAAAGAATTGGGTCAAGCGTAATAAGACAAATTGCGAAATTTCCAAATTGCAATCCGACGGAGTCGCAATCACAACTCCATCAAAACTCCAACTTTTTGCAGATTCCTTTCGTTCGATTGTTCATGGAAGCAAATCCTTTGACGACGTCCATCAATTACTATGCAAATCGTGTTTACGACTCGTTTTTCAGCGCTTCATTCGCGAGCGCGATGAGAAAAGTTGTCCGGAGTCTCTCTTTATAATTTCGCACTCGATACGTACGCTGTTTATATACGTTAGAATTCACAAAAGTACGTTGTAACACAGTATGAAAAGGCAATGTCCGACCGAGAGCCGCTTCTACGTGTTCCGGCTGAACTTTTAACAGGCTATTAAGCCCCCATAAATATATAAGGGGCGGATGCCGGAAGACACCTGAACTTAACGCCCGAACATAAAAAAGCTCTAGTATATTGTCTGCGAATATAGATGCTTCCGAGGCACTGCGAGTTTTACTCTTTTGTTTGCTGTGATCCTAAAACAACAGCGTCTAGTTGACATAATCATTAAATGGATTTTTTTATTAGTGACGATGGTGTATGGTGTAGTTATAGTGCGATTTCAGAACAGTATTATATCGTGATATGATTTTACGGTTATGTAGGTTATGAATATTTTTTTTATTTCGGAAATGTTGAATATTTATTATTTGAATATTGTTTGAGTGGATTTTTTTTAAAATGTGAAATTTTAGTAAAACCTTTATATTATATAATATTATACTATCTCAGTTTCGTTTAGTCTGAATTAATAATATGAAAATGAAATAAAAAAATTCATACTTCACTAAATATTATTTATAAAATTTGTTCGAAAAGTGCATACATTAATGCACATACGATTGAGCAGAACAGTCGCATTCTAGCATTGCAGAGACATTATCGTCTTTGATGGAATCGCGTGCTTCTGGTCCGATGGCACGAAGATAATCTAGTCTGGATGAGGATTCCTCTGAATTCGAACGGTACCATTGGGAGTCGTTGGGGATAGCCATCTCCAGGATACGATCGCGGCAATGAAAAATTATGTACAGGATAAGCGTATCCTGTGCGAGGTAGGATAATAAACGCGGCAGTTCGGGGACCACCGCTCCCAGATTCCTAATCAGTAATAACATAAGAAATTTATGCGGTCTTGACTTCCTAGATTGGGGTTACCGTGTTTTTGTAAATGGTCGTGTTTGTTGCTTTCGTGTAGTGTATTTTTACTAATAAGGCCACGGCAACGCTATTAAATTCGGAAAACAAAAGTTTTTTAATAACAGAAAAAAATATGATCCGCGTCTCAAGATTCTTCAAAGCGACATAATAAGTATACCCACAAAAATTACTATTCCCGGAAGACCTCAAATAATTCATATAGATCGCATACACAAAATTCCTCGAACACTACACAAAGCGACAGAGTGTGGGTCATGTTTGTGTGGCTCAGTGCCGTTTCGATGATTTGCCCCATAGCGGTGTCATATTGCCGGAGCGCTGAAATAACTTCCGTTTTCCTTCCTTCGGCGGCTTCAACCATATCGGATTCAGGACGAAGAAGGGCGCCAAGGACCCCTCCCCGAGGGTGGCAAGCTTTTGGGAGGGGTCAAAGGATATTCGGGTCTGGGCTTTCAATTTTTCGAGCTCGACGACCGACCTATCCGCACAAACGCCCCAGGACAAAAGTGCCGCCGACAAATAAAACAAAACAACCTCTTTTCAGACCCACCGCTCGTCCTTACCCGTTCTGACCCACCGCCCATCGCTGGACCAAAGTGTAAGGCTTATACTTTGCAGAGATAAACAATCTTTTGTGTTCATTATATTCAATTTTCAGATAAGTTAATATCGAATTTGAGCATTAAAAATTTTAATATAAATCAAATCGTTTGAGTTTTTCATAAAACAATAATACTTTTAAATTATATAGGAATGAATTTGATGTTCAAAATATATATAACTAAGAATATGGTAAATTATATTAGATCTTCTGGTCCATTTGGAGGTTGACTATCTCTGGAGAGGCTAGGAAGAAAGAGGTCGAGCGATGTAAGCGATATTTTTCTTTTCGGCGGGCTTATTTGAACCTCACGCACGGGGACTTTTTATTCCGGTTATTATTATTGTTATGCGTATTGTATTTTCCGGAAAATATATATTATTGTGTGTATTGAATATAAATATGTGTATTGTGTGAACGAAAATTGTGTGCGAGTTGACGCTTTTGCACTTTTTTTTGCGAAAGTGGGTGCGTTATTGAAATTTGCAGCGCACACCAGTCATAAAACGAAAGTATACGTTGGAAATATAAAGTTTAGTGAGATGATATAAATGAAGGTTAAATAAAAATGTGACTTTCATATAAATCAGTCGATTATTTATAGAAACAATCGAAGAATTCATGAAAAAGTAGTTTACATACAATTTTTTGGTGTTCTCATAAGATACGTGTTTGAAGCGAGAAGGCCGCGACGTCCCAAACTATATTGAAGTCGAGATATTCGAAGGAAAAGTTAAAACGAGTATGTAAATCTTCAGATAGAACTTTTCTTTTTCATATATTCCACCGAGAGACATCAGCTGTTGTTTAAAAGTCGTATAAATTATTAACTACACTTTCACCAAAAAAAAAAACTTTATTGACAACACAAAAGATTACACCGACTAAAAACGCCATTAAATCGCTCAAAACCTATCATCCACGTATCAAAAAACGACACATCCAACCGCAACAATAAACGACCCCATCTGGAGCACAGACCGAAAAAATCGCAATCACTATCACCCCAAGAAACAAATCGCTCAATTAACGAGTCCAATCCGAGTAACGAGCGACTCGGAGCGTTTTGCGAATCAGCACGAAAGGCGAGCCTCACACGAGAGGTAAGGAGTCAAAATATATATCGGAATGCTCGTCACGATCCCAGCATCTGCTCCCTCTTCATTTCCTGCTCCAGCTAGTTTCCTGCAACCGTCTCGACTCACCTATACCCGTCTGCCACCCACTGGTCCACCCGCCGGGGCGAAATGGACTCGAACCGTTTGAAGATGGAAAACGCTTTTGTTATGTTGCATCGCTTAATATTGCAGTTGTGTTTATATATTTTTTGATATTGAAGAGGCTTTTGCTTAATTGGGTTTCATAGTAAGAGGATTTTGGCTGAGTTGGTTTTTCGAGTGGTTGGTTTCTCGTGATGGATAGTTGTGTCAGAGAAATGGGTGATTTATTAAATGAAAATGATTATATTTATTAAAAAAATAACTTTAGTAATATAAAAAAATATATGACTTTATATATAGAATGTGATATTTATACTTAGGTACATTATACCTAGATGTATTTTAATTTTAGTATAACTCGAACTTTATTGATACGCGATGAAAACAAAATCTTTTTGTTTATTTTTGGATAGTAAAAGAGACATTTTTATTTGAAATGTATTTTAAATCAGAAAAGCCTTTGATACTGGTCAACTAAAATTTTTCATCGGTTTCATGATCAATTCTTTGACAGTAAATGAGAAAATACTTGAACCATGTTTTTTTAAATATATAAAAAAAATGAGAATAAAGATAAAACTTATTATTAGATAATTTATATTTTTAATATTATCATTTATAAAACAAAAATATTTTCACGATAAAATAGTTTTTTTAAGTCACTCATTTATTTTTAGCAAATCCTATACATAAAGCTCGTATTTTATTTTTATTTATAAAACCAAACGATGTAAATGTTGACCGAATTCAAAAACGTATCGAATTTGAAACCGTTTCAGTATGGATGAAAATCAATCATCGAAATCCCATCGAAAATATTTAAAACAAACCAAACGCCCAAAGCGACTTTCCCAAAATACAAAACGATCCGAATATGTAATTGCAATACAGCGAAAAAATATGAAAAATGTGTCGCCGAGTATGTAAAGTGCATGTTTCACTTAGAGCGTAATATCTACTGAAAAGAAAGTACGAGATGGGTCACGTTCTAATCGCACATAGCACAATGAAAGCACACTCGGACGAACTTAATGGTGAATGTGTGTGTGTGCACTCGGCCGATTGGACACGTCCGAATGCACCCCGAAAAGTGTGCACCGTTGCACTTACCACGGACAAACTGCTAGAACGACATCCTCGGTGAAAATGCATAGGAAAAGACGGCGTTGCTAAGCTTTCATACCGAGCTTTTTAGGCTTCGTGCTGTGGTGTCATATATTGGTGTTGAAAAGATATTTGATTCTACTTATAGTTGTAAATAATAATATAATAATATTAATATAATATTATTATGTAAGTATAATATGTGTGAGAGTATAATATTATTATGTAAGAAGTATTCCGAATTTTGATTAATTTTGTTCTCTTTGAGTTATTGTGTTATAAATTCTGAAAATCGTTTGAATTTTATCATACTTTTTATTATTTTGTAGTATACCATTACCATTATAAGTATACCATTATATTGGTTATGAATTTCGAAGAGTCTAAATAAAATTTTTGTGATGTATTAGATATCCTTTCCACTCGCTGGGCGCGCTGGACTCACCAAGGCTCTATCACTTTATAGCTCAGAATTTGACATAGGTGCGCCAATTACAAAATTCGAAATATAATGCCGATTATGTAAGTTTTTTTATAAATATTTTACGCTGAATCGAATGAATATTGTAGATAAAACCTCATCAACATATCTGATCATCAACATATCTATTGCGGAAAAGCTCCGCGAGTGGAAAGGGTTTGAAATTTTATACATTTTGCATTAAAAAAATTATTAAATATTTTAGTCTTGAAGCGTTTAATACTTTTTGTAATTTGACATGCTACTAAATATTATTCGGAAAATTGTTTCCGACAAAATTTTCAAAGGCAATAAAAGGGAAACTTAAAAAATATACTACGAACTTACTCGGGAGCCGATCGCCGATTGAATATTCATTCGCTACGCAGTAAAGTTCGCGGAATTTACGGCGATCGATTGAAATAAATCACGGCATATTAAAATTTAAGTGGGGCGACATTCAATTAAATTTCACCCTCCTTCGTCGCCGTATCATTCGGATAAGGTTAATTGATATGCGCAATAAAATTTTCGAGAACGACGCGGAACTTTGGGCCGCGAAGAAAAGCCCCGTCGCTCCGGCTCAATTTACGCTTTGATTACAGTCTATTCGCCATCGAATATCGCCGTTGGACACTTTCCGAAGAATTTCAATCGAACGAATGAAATTCGCAGAATTGCGAATTTCTCGCGGCACGGGAAAGAGATGAAACAGAATCTTGACGCTCTTGAATCTTGGGGAAATTTGGAGGATGTTATTGCGACGATTGTCGCGTCGAAAACAACGGGTTTGCTCGTGTTCGATGGTCGTTTAAATAGATGGTGTAGGTTTTTGTTGGAAATTTTTGAGTTATTGTGATGTTTGCGCGATTTCAGCATTTGCTAATTCGTTTGTGAATGCGAATGTTATGATCGGTGCTATGGTGATGGAGCTTTAGGAATGTGCGATTGTATGATGGAAACTTGTTTGTTGGCATGACCTGATTTTCTAATTCGTTTCTATATTAAGGAATATTTTGTATGTTGATACCATCTATACATAAAAAAATGAATTTCTCATAAATTTCAGTGTAATTATTCGATTTTTTTCCATTTGTAAACCAAACGTTAGTTAAAACACTAGCAAATACGATGAAAAGCGATCCCGTACATCACGATTTATGTTATATTTTTCATATCATATTTGAAAAATATTACGTACGATGTGGAAAATACAACATGATATAAAATATATTAAATATAATAACATAAACGAGATATGTTCAGATGATGATAAATCGCAGCAGCGACAAATGTATCGGAAAATGTGCGCTGTCATCGTGCAAAGCTAATAAACCGTGACGGACGGGCGCGAATGCTGAAAGTTAAAAACCTAAGTAAAATTAAGGTTGAAAATCTTGTTAATTTTTTTTTAAATACTACTAAAAGAGTTTGGAAGTATTTAAAAATATTTTTGATCAATAAAATTTTTGTGTATCTTTTGTAAAAATGAAATGAATTTCGATTTACTTACGAATATGATTGTGACATTCAAATTATATCAACAATATCAAAAACAATTCAAATAATAATTTTATGTTTTTGAATATATTAGTTAATTAAGAATAAATTTTATGAAAAATCTTTTTTTTTTTAATATTTTGATCCGTACAACTTTTCATTTTTTACAAATTTTCTTAAATAGAACCCAGAATAAATACATGTTATTTATAAAAATCCATGTTTATTATTTGTAGATTTCATTGATTTTCTGATTTGATACGTTGTATTTTATCATGTAGCGAATTTTCATATCAGAACAAAATTTAATAGCTGCGAATTTCATATTTGTTCGTGTTCACGATGATGAATTGAGGCTTAAATCGGAGTACGAATCGGAAATGAAAATTGACGAATATGAAACATGTGTTTTCATTCAGTAATGTGCAATAAATATTCGGCATATCACAATAAACTTTCATAGTTCATCGTATGATTTTCACAATAAAACACATTCATTCAACATGGGAAAATATCCATAAACATCGTAAGTTTTATTGTAATTAAATTTTATAATTATGTTTCATTTTATATATTCAATAGATTCGAACACGATAATACATAATCACAAAACAAAACTATTAACATTTTAGCGGAAACAATTAATACGGAAACGCTCGCGAAATTGGATAGGCCGATAGAAAATTTTGCGGCTCGTGTCGCATTCAGCGCGAAACCCAATAAGGCAACAAATAAAATAAATCTTAATGAGAGAAGGCGAGGGGTATTCTAGACCGTTGCGTAAAATTCCTCAAGGAAGAATTAAATATTCATCAGCGGCAATTCGCCGAAAGGTTGTCAAGTTCGCTTGTAAAATAGGCTCTGAATTATCCCTGGCGGAGTAATTGCGTACAAAAACATCATCTGTATACATTTTATTATACTATTAATACATACCGATATTTGCTATACGAACGTTTGGTCGATTCATCGTAAAAGTTTTGTTCGCTTCGAAAATTTTCTTCTCTCTGCGAAATAGTTTGAATATTATACCGCCTAATTCAGAAACGGGTTTACATAAGGATGTAATCATAATAGACGAACAAATTCTTAATTAGTCGATATTTTAATTCACACATATTGAAAAAATGAGTTTTATTATTATTTTAATTATCATATTTAATTCATATATTATAGAATTTAATAGTATGTATAATAGTTAAAATATATGGAATTTTTTTTACTAATAAAATTCAGATTAGTGTCACGTAGTTGTCATTCATTTGAAGTATTAAGTATTCACCGCATTATACGTGGCTTAGTTTCTGTATTTATAAATAATAATAGTATAGATACATACATTCGATATTAATACAATATTATCAATACTTAAAATTATTTAAACATAAGCAAGAAATAATTGAAAATCAAGGACGATATTACGCAACATTATCCGCTTCAACGATCACAGCTTTATAACGACGACGCCATTTGCGAAAATGAGAAATAAACTCGATAATGTTCGAACAAGCTCGCGTTTCATTTGCGGCGTTTGCTCATAAGCCGCGTTAATTATATCATATGATATATTCGTTTTGGAGTTTCGGTAAAAACGTGATTTCGAACCAAGTCGTTTGCCCCCGTAAAACTTTGGCAGACTTCCCTCGGGATCTCGTTCATTATATTCACGTGGCGTTGTCGCAGCGGTACACGTGTCTACTCAGACATCATTTAATACTTTGTGAACCGGAATATATTCTTAGAAATCAAGTTGCCGTTGATTTATCTACGTGTTTGTGTTGGCCTAGCACAAGACGTAATTGCAAGCGTTATTCATGAATACAAATGAAAATGGTGGTTGAAGAACATTCGCTTTGAAGTCTCCTTGCAGTCGTCTTAGGAATGCGATAAAATGCGTTTGATATAGAATACTTTTGATTATTTTGGAAGATTTTATTATGCGATTTGTTTATAAATGATGTGAAAAGTTTTTTTTGGTGGTATCAAATATTTTATACATTATATATGAACAGAATGCTGATAATAATGTGGATATTCTACTAATTTATTCGATAACGTAATACAAAATCTGCGATAAATAGTATAGTCAGTTTGATCGTCGATATATCAGATATTATTTTGTAAAATATCGAGTGAGATTACGAAGATCGCTTTCGCGCCCCGCATAATGAACAGGGCGTGACGATACTTAATTAACCACTGAATCGATACAACACATAACCTAACATATCATCACTATCATTTGTGGTTTATATGAAAAAAATTCAAATTACGTGAAATTCGATAGTTTTCGTTCAAATAAAAGTAACCTTTTAATATGAACAAAATTGATATTATGAATTCATAATCAAAACAGTTTCATTTTAACCAATTTAAATATTGACCCGAACATTAAGAACACAAACACAAAACCATAAAGGAAACACAAAAAAAAAATCGGAAAATTTACAACATAACGAAACGCGAACGTTCGACGTCCACGGCCCCCAATCTAGCCCGCGAATATTAATCTCCGAAGACAAAGGGCTGGTACCGGAACAAAAGTGAAAACGCAAAAAGAACGATAAGCGAACAACAAAAGCACATCGCGTTCATTATGAAAACGTCGGCGGTTAAATTAAACGTATTCATTTAATTACGGGGCGTATGCGAAACCGTGCAACGCGCCTCCGGGGTGTTCAACTCGAACGAACATAATCCCGTTTAGGAAATATATCGAAAATTAGCCGGTTCGAAGGTCGGCTCTTGTGTGGGTGTTCTTGGGTTGTTTTTTGGAATTTTCGGGGCTTTGGGGAGGTTTTTCGGGTTTTCGGAATTTTCGGGGTTCGGGGAAAGATCGGCAGGAAGGTGGCCTCGAATGGGGAAGGTCGTGTATGTTGGTTTTGTTGTGATCAATGATGGGTTTTATGGGTATGAAATTGAGAAAAATTGTATGCTTGTCAATGGTGAGGTAAGTGACTTGGTTATGGTTATTAAATAAGAATGGGCGATATTTGAATAATTGATTTTTGATATTATTTAAAAAGGACGGTTTTAAAAATAAACATTTTCAGTTTTATTTTTGGTAGAATCGATAATTAGTTGAAAATTTTCGTCTTTTGTTACAATGGATATTAAAATATGTTGTGGACGATGATAATATTACATAATTGTAGCGAAAATAAGTAGTACGAGAGATTAAATATTATTATTATGAATATAAACTGAAAATAAAATTTGTAGCAGTATTTTGAAATTCAGTGTATATATTATATTATGAATATATAATGCATGTTATATTTACAAATATTAAAATGTTTATTCTGTTCCTATATTATGTTCTATATTTTGATCATATTGTAATTGTTACTTGAATTTTGATTGTAGTTCATAGACCACATTATTATACAAGAAACAGCAGTTAATTCATAAATTTATGTTTAACTATATATTTATTGATAAAAATAAATTAATATTCATCAAAAATATTAAAATTTATAAAAGAGTAACAACGAGTCAAAAAACATCAATGGAAAAAAGTGAAGCGTTTGTTGTGAATACTTCGTC
Source organism: Hydropsyche betteni (assembly GCA_028571205.2). Classification (NCBI taxonomy): domain Eukaryota; kingdom Metazoa; phylum Arthropoda; class Insecta; order Trichoptera; family Hydropsychidae; genus Hydropsyche; species Hydropsyche betteni. The sequence goes on along the minus strand of JAOXNN020000057.1, from coordinate 1,880,401 downwards.
AGTATTTTTGCAAACGTTTCCGAGTGTCGCTTCAAATTTTCGCTTCCTTTTCGTTCATAGTTAAATTTTCATCGCGCACACTGCAAATAAACGAATTCGTATACACAGTATAATGCAAAATACATTTCGGATGGGTGTGCTTTTTGAATCGCGCTCGGAAAAATTGGGACGCGTTAAAACAAACGGAAAATGCGAATATATTTCACGGGCCGTACTATACTATACGTACGCGCGAAAATTTCACGCTCCAGAAAAAAAAAACAACGGAAAAAGCGTTTCCACTTTCGGCAAGGTAATAAGTTAGCGGTCCATTTTTCACAATCTTATTTTGTTTCGCGCATTAGAAAATCCATTGCGTTCATCGTACGTGAGAGAATATTAAACCGTTGTTTTATACGGTTTTTCGAAGGCGGCGGAAAAGTCGCCTACGAAGTGAAAAATTTCACCGGTAACCCAAATTGTATTTTCGCGCAGAGCAAATAAGATTCAGCCGCTGACTGTTTAATTTATATAATAATGATCGTCGTTAATTGAATTTTGCGTGTTTTATTATTCGAGAAGAACGCCAAGAGGCATTCGACCAAGTTTATAAAGATGTTTGTATTTCCTTTCGTTTGGCCTGTGCTTGGATTGATATTGTAAAATCATGTGTGTGTGTTTTTATTGAAAAAAATGTTATTGGAAAGGTGAAATGTAAAAATTACGAAGTTTATCGTTTATCTTTGAAATAATGCAGTCGAGAAAAAGCGGTATAAAAATATCACCATTCATCGTGGTGTGAATTAAAAATAGTGTTATTTAAGACGGTTAACTTTCTGTTCTATTTTTGCATCGTCATTTAAAATTTTAAATAAGTGCACAAGTTTTAATTGGTGCACTTTTATGATTAAATAATGTGACCATTCTACTGGGAATGTAAGCTGCAATGAACTTTTTTATCTAGCACGTTAAAATTCTGAAATTCAGAAACAAATTTGAAAACTTTAAACATTACAATATGCAAGGTAAATCACTATACATTATTTTAATAGATCATTATGTTTTTATTTATATTATAATGTAAAATTTCGAATTAAATCAAAAATGTATACGTAACTTTTATTTTTATCTATTCCGCACTTATTTATTAAAAACAATTGAGTCAATCCCCTATATATAATTACGGATTTCTGTATGTGTGTGTTCGTTTGTTAGAATGACGCTCGCGACTTTTTCTTGAATATGTCTTTATGCATATACAGTTAACGTCTATAATATGATGCTTATTACCTCTGCCTCTGGCTTAGCCTATATGTCACAAACAAATAACAAATGACTATTTTGATTTTATTATTTAAATATAAAAAATATTCAAATCGGGTACAAATTTCGGGTTCACACAATCGGGTTTTCACATTTTATCGTTTTATCGGGCCTATTTACTAGTTTTATTATAAATATCGAAAAACCTAAACTTTCATCAAACAAATTGAAAAACAAATAACATTCCCGACACGAAAATGTAATCAAACAAAAACGATCCGGACCCTCGACATCCAAACGACCATCAAACAAACCATCAACACCGCACCAGCTGCAGACGAATCTGCACAATCCCGATCTCATATCATTGTAAGCCCATTATTAAGCAGCTATGTATATTATAATTAGCGCATAGCGGTGCAATTAATTCGTCAGTGGCTAATAATTAATGCGATCAAGAAGAGCCGGGCAGCTGTCCCACGGCGACATTTTGGCTTGGCACGCCAGCATGGCCGCTAAAGCAGCCGTGTCCAACTAATGGCCCGAGACCGCGAGGCCCGAAGCCATGGCTCATTCATCACATCCGGGTTGAGGACACCTGACGACGTGCTCGAGGACCGACCGTTTTCATGTGCACGTGCTAAGATAGGGGAGGGGGTCGGATTTATTGGACGGGGTGCGGTTTTTAGGATTGCGGGGGGAGTAATTGAAAATTTCGTGTTTTGGGGGAAGGTTGTTGGGTGGGTGGGTGGTAAATATTTTTGTATGATTTGTATTTGTATGTTTTGAATGTGAAGGAGTTTGTGGAATGGAAGGTAAACTATGGAAATTTTTGTAAAATAATAAATAATAATATGGTATCTTTTCTTTGTGCTATGTAATATACTACTGTGTAAATTAAGTAATGAGACTGGCAACGTCGCGTTGGATCTGGCAACGTTGGAGACGCTGGGCTTGGAG
>JAOXNN020000057.1:1842222-1874553 GCA_028571205.2 Hydropsyche betteni | reverse complement strand
TTATTTGAGTAATATTGTTTTTTACACTAAATGGCAAAGTTAAAACTTTATAATAAAATAAAATTTTTATCAAAAATTTATAGTTATGTGTATTTCATTTAGGTTTACTTTCGAAACGAAAAAATGAATGACCCTATATATTAATGGAATAAAAATTTGTGGAAGGCTTAGTCAAAAATCATTTAATTAAAACTGAATATTACACGTAATTATAAATTTTATTTGCACCCAATATTGAAACTTTAGCATTTCTATAATTTGAAATAATAATATATTAAATTGACAATATCAAAACTCACACTAGAATTCAACACAAGTTTCACGTCGCATTCTGCCACACAAAAAATAATTCCGACTCACATAATAGGTCGATTTATAAAACGTATCCGACACGAACCGATTTCGAACACTTCAACGCAATTTAGCCAAATAATGGCGTTCGATAATAGCCGTCCGATTCGACACAACAAAAATAGATTTGTCGCAAATCACGATTCTGTGCACGTATGAAACGTGGTCGTTGTTGCACTTGTGCATCGCTGCGCAGATATTGCAAAGCTTCGGGTTTCAGTTTTTTTTTATTTATTTCACGGTAACATTTTCGCTGTTTGATGTATCAAATATGTATCATATTGGGAGTGCAAGTTGGCTTCGAAGATGAGTACGTGAGAAAATATATTTTCGAGATAGTTTGGTCTATTGGAGGAATGTTGCGTTGGAAATTTTTACTGTTGAATATTTAATATTGTTTCGAAATCTCGATTGAAAGTTTGCGTTCATTAAACGTTATAATTATGAATGAATAATGAAGCCTTTTCATCTCTGTTCGGTTATTTTTGATAAGTTTATAGAATAATCCAAGTTCTTGAGTTCTTAAGTTCTTGACTTTGAGAATTGCCCCCTTTTATGATGAGATTCCGAACTATATTTCGAGTGTACATTTACCGGTTTCGTAACGATATATAATACATTATACGAAGTGTAAAAATTTAATTGTAGTAGTTAGAATATGAAACAAAAATCATACAAGAATTAATATCGCAAACAACGCGTTTCCCTGAATAAATAAAAGCGCTATGAATTTCGAAGTGGAAAAGTTAAATTGCTCAACGTTTGTTATACGCAGCTAGGTCGATACCATATGCGTTATATGTAAAATACGCTAATAAATTTTCACTATTGGGTGTAGGCGTGCTCTAGCTGGCGATTGGGTCATGTTAAGGGCTGAACCGTGAAGAATAAAGGACCACATAACTCTCATTGATATATCCGACCACCTAAATTAATATAAATACACCGCAACTTCCCCATCCGCAAACGAATCATAACATCATCAAAATTTCTATCGAAGACCCTCTCGAATCTTTGCACAATCACGGCGCGAAACTCTATCAAATCTTAGCACATAATCAACACAAAAACTCACATAACCAAACTCATAAACCCGCAAACCCATAAAGCACCAACCCTAGTTACATAACACACAAGTATTGAAGGAGCGCGCTTATGTTATATCGGATTAACCCCGTTGGTCCAGCCGCGGGCAATATCTTAACCCTCTGGCGTCGCGGCTGTCACTTTCGTGCGGCCCATAATTTATATATAACATAGGTCAAAATATCAAAAGCTCATAATTCAAACGGTTAACGCAGTTTGCCCGGCACCACCCACCCGAGGCAAGAACGTCCGTTTCAAGCTGACGGTTCGAGTCGTGGTGCGTGGTCGTTTTTCCCGGTTAAGACTGTCCGTGCGAGAAGGTTTTCGGCAGTGAGATGGCCTATTTTGTGTTTACGGTGTGTTGAGTGTCGGGTTGATATTTTTCGGAGTAAGAGTGTATGGTGTGCGAGTTTTGAAATGGATATTCGAATGGGAATGTGTTCGTGAAAATTAGAAACATCTAGGGATGTCAGGTTTATCGTAATTTTCATTGGCCGGGAATTCGGTATTTTTTTTTACTAATTGCTGGTAAATTAAATTTTGGATAAAAACTGGAAAAAAATGACGAAAACCCGATAACACGTAAAACCAAAAATAATTTCCTCCCAAAAAACGTATATTTACAAAAACCGACTTTTCTAAAAAAAAAAAAAAACATTTTTCAAAAATATTCGAAACAATTTTTTTTATTTACCAGTATATTACCGACCTTTTATTGGATAATTTACCGGTTATGACATCCCTAATAACATCATCGTTATTTGCAGACACATAATAGGGGAGGATTTTCATGTATACAAAGTTTTAGGTGTTTTTCCTTATTAAGGAGCTTTTAAGGGTTTGATTATTGATACCATTCCTTGCCAAAATTCCACAATGTTCATATTCATTTATAATGCTGTATAACACATATTAAAATTGATATTCAACAAAATAAAAGCATCATATGATTTTTTTTTTAATAAATCGTTATATTTTTTGTAGTATCCTCAATTAGAAACTACTAAAAGTACTGAAATTTTCACATCTAAAAACAAAACCGAAGCTAAATTGAAAAAAAAAAAACAACAGAGAATGTACGGTGGATAGGTCACGAATCGTATATCCGTAATGAATTCAGGATTACGAATCGAAATATCGAAGCTTTTCGGCCTGGAGCTTCGACTGTTTAATGGAGGTTCTTTCGTGGATGCCGAGCACGTCCACCCAAAATAGACTTAAACTAAATTTGTTTACTAACCTGCAACTCCACCATACAAAGCGGATGGCCACTCGTGTGTGTGTGCATTGGATGTGTGTGGTTTCAGGCTTTAATTAAACTTTATCTGTCATGCGGTCGAGTCAATAGATCTTTGTTTATGCTCCATAAATTCACTGCGAAAAATGTTCTGGTGCGAATAGAGTAGATGTTTATTTTGGTTCGTGCGAATTGAATGTTTTGCTTAATATATTGATTTACTAAAGAACTGTTTTATCTAATCAAGACGTTTGCGAATTTATTGGGAAAGTCATGCGTGAGATTTAAGATGTATTTTAGCATACAAACGATTTCGGTTATGTATCAAGCTGCTGGTTATGATGTATGCTGAATATTTTTTTATATAAAACACAAATAGCGCATAAAAAATTAACGACATTTTTTGCGTAAAATTTAAATATTTATGTTACGGTGAGCGCATAAACGTAGTTTCATAAATCTCACACAAACGTACTTAAGTGGGTCTCGCATAAATGTTTATATAAATAAAATAGAAATGATTTTTCGACATAGCGCTTTGAGAAATCGAGAAAAAAAATTGTATAAAGCCCGGTGAGGGTAAGCAATAAAGCGGCTTTTGAAGTATCGACGCGAAGAAAACTCAACGTTTTTCCGAATACACTTATACAGCATAAACTCGAGTACCAATAAAAGCATAAACACAAGCGTAAGAATTATTTATTACTCCGATCGGGCGTTGCGCAAAACTCATTTCGTCACGGCGAATCAGCCAGATTCGAGAGAATTCCTTATCTAATCCGTTCGAATGAAAAATGCCAATTTGTACGGAATTCGGAACCGTTTGAGTATGCTTAATCTCGTAATCCCGAGTGCACGCATGCTTAAAAGATCTTCTGCGAAAGAAAAAAAAAAACGAAAAGGACGGAAGCAACTAAGAAGAACGGCGGGGGAAAAAATGGAAACGGCGAAAAAAGAGGAAAATCACTCGATAAAATGCCTTTGTTGGGCAGTGGTGAGTGGCGTGGGTGGGACAGTCCCGCCAGAGGTTCGATCCGATTATTGCTAGGGCAGAGTTGAGGACGTCTCAAAAAGAGGAGCATTTGTGTGTTTGACAAATTGGGCAAGAAGGCACCCCCTGCGTGAAAAATAATATTTTCGTCCGAATGGGTAACGACCCACTTAAGCCAGCATTAGTGTAACGCAAGTCAGAAGGAGCAGCCGCGATTTAGTCGATGTGAATCTTGAATTATCGTTGTTCGTTGTGATAAAGCACTTTTTCGGTCAAAAAAACACACAATTTGTTTAAAAAAATATTGAAAATTAAGTAATATTATTGAAAAATATGTAAAAAATATTCGCAGCAGTAAACTCGCTTAGTTTACAGTTTTCCAACCGAGGACATTCTGAGGTCCGGCATTCTAGGAAGGTGGTGTTTCTCGAAGGGTGACATTTAAACGTTGGGCAAAAAAAGATCACTAAATCACACGATACGGATCTGAATAAGCACTAGGAGCTGCTACAAAGTGTGCGAAGGGCCTGAACCGAAAGGGCCATAAACATTCGACGAAACCTTGAGATATATAACGAAAATGTTCATACTTATGGTATTCAAATGGGTGGTGATAAAAACGAGTTTGATTGATTTTTATGGTGGTAGGCGATTCGCACGTTCTCCCATGAAATTTGATCATAAGTTGGTCGAAGGGGCTTCGATGCATTTTTGGAAGAGATATAACTTTTTTTGTGATTGTAATTGAGCTGTTGGATAAAAATAATAGCAGAATATTTGAATATTATTTTTAGAAATATAAAATATATAATTTTAAATTTGGTGCTGTATATAAATTTTATTATATTTAAGTTGATTATTAATAGAATAATAATCTTGTTTTGATTGCTGTCATTATTTGGTTTATATTCTAAATAATATTTAGTTGTGGTGATGCAGTAAAATAACGTTTGCTTTAATGAATATGATAAGTCTGTGGAAATAATGAAATATCCACATTAAAATTAAATCTTAATAATACATCATTGAGATTTAAATTATATCAAAATATTAGTTGAATAATACATCTCAATATATAAACTCCACCACCACTAAAATATTCATAGACAGGTGCTTATAGGAAATCTCAGAGGTGATCCAAGGATAATTTGCTTTATCAGATGTGATAATAAATGGGATTATCGGGTCCTCGGAGGCTGTCGCGTCCATTAGCACTAGCGAAATAAAAAAGGCACAATCCAGCGACTACGCATTATACACACCATAATCTAATTGAACGGCTCGATCTTTCGAAAATTGCCGACGAGCGGCAAAAAGAAAAAATGGCACAAAGTGGACATTCGGCGGAGAGTTCGCCTTTCGTTTATATGTTATTATATTATATATGAAATATATAATATACGGTCATCAAACGACGAGAGCAGATCGAGAATTTCGCCGCCGCCTAGTGGATCCCCTGTCACTTACGTTGACAAATGTGAACATTGTCCATTAGGATGATTGTTGGAACTGACAATTTCGCAGTCGACAGCTGACGAAAAAATTCCTCGCAAAAAAAGTAAAATAATAATAAAAAAACGGTTCGATATTCGGAAAAACATCGGAGGAATCTACGGTATTATTAGACTTGTACGGGAAGCCCGTAAGTTCTCGTCGCGGGTCGATCGCGTGTGGGCGTTTGATTTTTATTTTATTTGTGTAGTGTTGGTTTTCAGGTTTTTAGGTGTTTCATCATTTCGGGTTGTCGACCCCTGTCATAAGTGACGCGAGCGTGAAAATCGAATCGACCGTTTTGCGCGTTATGCGAACGCGTGACGAGCCGGAAATTCGATAATCCGAATCGTATGAAAATTTTGCGAAAGTCAACTAAATTTATATCCTTAAACGTATTATGAAATATATAATAATCGAAAGTAAAGTGGTAGTAAACTGAATCTCAAATCGAAAGAGTCTCTGCAAATGAAATAGGCAGTTTAAGAATTGTATCAAATCTAAATTTTTGAAGTAATGTTTTTACGCACGAAAATTTCTACTTGTAATTAAAATGGTCTTTATATGACTTCTTTCATTATAATGCGCAACTATTGTCAACATGTTTGCATTGTATCAACACCTTAGTAACTTTAACGATCGCATTAGTGATTCTTTGTGTGGGTCATGTAAATTAGCAGGAAGAGGAAAGGCATGAATCTTTTATTTGATGAACCCTTGCAAGAAAATTTACATAGTGCTAAATCTAGACTTTGTAATAGCAGCAATTACATATTTTAACAGTAGTTTAACACTGCAAAAGCTCACACATACATTTTCAACAATTTATAAAACCAAAGTTTCCCAGCATTTCCTTTAAAACACTCCCCCACGAATTTCCAACTAAATATACATATTCAATTACCAAACACCACACACACAAAACCACCCCTATTTTGCGAATAAATAATAATCGCGATCGTTGTCGTCCGCTTGTTAATAATACGACTCGGTTCGGCGACGCTATCGAAACCAGGACTTGTTAGTGGAGGCGGCCTAATCTTAATTATCAATCAGCGGAGTTCCCGATTCGCCTAGTACGTGTCGTATCGCTTACAGCCAGCACAAATCAAATACGTAAACTTACGTATAACGTATATCCTCCTATAAGGGTGGATGAGGGTGTCAATCTCGGCTGGGGGAGGTTCGATCGGCGAATTGTTAGGTTCGGTTCGTTTAGTGGTAAATACGGCCGACGTTAGATGAACCTCTTCAAAACGCGATGTGATTTGATCAAAAATTTATGCGGGGTACGTCTGTGTTTTCGGATGTCGGTGGGATTGGGTTGGACGTGTTTAAGGGATTTTTAGTGTTGGGTTAGCGGTGTTTATTAATTTTGGCAGGGGTGATGTTTATTGATTTCAAATGGAGAGATGACATAAAAAATTGAGGATGGCTGAAGAATTATTCTTTTTGCGTGAGAAAAATTGTATAATATAAATCAATGAAAATACCATACTTATAAAAATAATTACAAGATGGAAAACGTTACCAAATTCATATATAAAATTCCCATTCATTAAATTAAAAAAAAAAATAGAAATTATAATAAGATTCAGTCTGAGATGTTTCTCGTAATAATGTAAATTTCATTTTTATATCGAGAATTTCAGTTTATAAAAATATTTTAATCTTTCAATTAAATATTATATTTAAATGTAGAAACTTTTTTCAATTGTATTCTATAAAGTATTTTTTTACTAAACATAATATAATTTTATTCAACATTTCGTTTATTTACGTTTCAACTTTTTATTATGAAACTTTTCCATTCTAAAAATTTTCATTTTATATAATAAATTTTAATCGACATATCAAATTTATCATATCAAAAAAAAAAACTTTTAAAAACTAAAAAATACATTGGACTACTAGCGCACAAAGTCACGATCCCGGCGACTATTACGATCGTCGCATCCGAGATAAGGCTACGCCCCCACAAGAGGGGCGAAGCCACCTGGGGGCGCAAAGGCGATATAATTATCGGAGATGCCTTGTTGAATGATGACCCTTCGAGCCCGTCGTAAGTCACCAATGTCAATTGCTTGATGGGTCAATCGTCATGCTTGACTGACGAAGACCGGCGTTTGAGTTGCGGATTCGGTTTAATTGTCGTTGCGCTTTTGGTTCAATTTGAGATATTTCGATTGAGTATATTGGGGAATGAAGTATTAAATTTTTGTTTTGTTGATATTTTTGTTTTGAATCGAGGATGAGTGAGTTTATTTGTATGGTAATATTTTGAAATTTCTCACTGTGGGCAAAGAAAATGTTATATTTAGTGACGGGAAATAAAGTTTTTACAGCTTCAATATTAAAAATTTGCATTTAAAAGCAGTACGAGGAAAACATTTAAACGATTCCATAAAGTTAACCTGATTCAAGAGACAAAACTAGGTTATAACCCAGTTCGAGATGAAGTCTGCCAGAAAATATATAAGTTTTAATAAGATTATATAAGCTTGAACAGCGGAGGTTGGATAATATTCCAATATAAATGTTTCAATATAATGAATGAATGGATCAATAAATCAAAATGTTTGCGGCAACTAACGATAATAATTAGGAAATCAAGAATAATCTGAAAGCTATTAATCTAAAACTTCAACGATAAAATCCATTCTGAAGTGAAGCGAAAAATTAAAAGTTTACATGAGAGAAAGTGTACTAAATTTACACGTAATTAACAATCATGAACCGTGTTTTTTTAATTAACACAAAGGAACACACAATTAAAAAATAAACAAAAAGTTGAAACAATCCACAAATGAATTCACGTCGAGCACAAAGGTGCGGTTAGCGCGAAGCGTTTCACGCTGTTCACTGAAAAACATATATAAAATTATACATACTGAAAATATTGACACAGTGGCATCACCCTTATTTTTTTCATATTATTTTTCAATTAAGATTAATTGAACCTCGGAGCGTAATACGTGACAAAAATTCAACGAAAAATATTTGAAAATATTAATATTGTATTATGTCGAATACGTAGACTGTTGAATGTGCTGCGAAAAATTCCTCCAGCAAACTAATGAGCTTTCCATACTACCAAGGCGGTTTTTATGAAAGAATTTATATAATATAAAAAAAAATACTTTAAAGGTCATTATTTATAATAAATAATTATAATAAAAATTATTAAAATATTTTTAGAAGGTTTTGTCAGTAATTTTATAATACTTATATAATATATTTATAGCATTCTAAATTAATTAATTAATACGACAAAAAATGAAAGTTGTAATCATGCAACATTCAATTAATCAAAATTGATTTAATCAATGCTAACAATCACGATATTTTTTAATTATTTTAATATTCAACAAAACAACATTGAAAATTTTTGGACACAATAGAAATATATTAAAATTCAAATCGAGTACAAAACACGATAGCTTCGCAACAACTAGTAACATTTGAACTGACCAAACGAATATACAACAATACGAACCCAACAGTCACTGCAGACCAAAGCAAACTGGTGGACTGGTTCATCTGGACTGACCCAGTCGACTGGTGGCGAGCTTTTATGGGAAACGTGGTACACGCCCAGCCAACCGACCCCCATTGCTGTGTTATGTGAAACGGCCTCCGTCGAGATCCGACCTTTTTTTCCCGCCATTATCCATGTCGGAAAATTTACATAGATTTCTATTAACGGCTCCTTGATGGGGAAACGGGAGTGGTCTTCGGAGAAAGGAAAAAAAACGTTTGCAAATAAGTCGGCACGTATTGATATTGCGAAATGCTATTTGAAAAATTCTGCGATAGTGGTCGTAGACGCTTTGGATTCTTAATAGGTTGCTGAAACATTTTTGTTGTTTGTTGATGTATTTATTAAAACAGCGTTTCATGGAAAATGTTAAATGCGTTTAAATATCTTTGTCGGAAGTGAGTTGGTTATATAAAATATATTAAAAATTAAAATGATGGGAATCTGTGATAAATTTGTCATTGCTGACACAAGTTTTTCAAATGTCTGGTTGGTAGGTAATAATATACTCACAATTCATGAAATTTTTATCTTGGCAAACTTTCGTAATATATAGAACTTTATACGTGAGGACATCAATTCGAGTTTCACAATATAGCGGAATGGGTAGAGTTCCAAGGGTCTATCCATAAAGTTGGCGTAATGATTTGACATAGGAAATGGGATGTCACATTGACGAGATGGCAAACCTATCAAATCTCGTAGACCGCTAACGTAAGATTCCCTTCGACAAACTTGTGCAGATCGTATTATTTTTTTTCCGAAAAGGAAATCGACAAAATTGCATCGGAAAGTAAAAAAAAAAATTCTGCGAAATTTAAAGATAACGACTCTTGTCATGTTAAAATTATATTCAACAAATTAAGATTGGTATAATAATAGCCATAAAGAAACGATGATTCGACTGTAATGATAACACAAAGAGCTTCTTATACGATTGCTCGATAAGCTCGAAGCACTGAGCAAAATACATGAAAAGGGATGAAATTTTGTATCAGCGTTTTTCGCATGTACTCACAATGGAGCGATATAACGAAAAGATTAAACGGTTCATTATTTACGTTATGAATCATCGAACGAAATTCGGTGGATTTTTTTTTATAAAAACTCGACACAGAATGAAGTGTAAGGGACAGAGCGGTCGGTGACACGATTTTATTTTGGTTTTCAAATCACCGTTGTATACAAACTGCTATAAATGTCCATAATAAAGGGAGCGTTTAGGCAAATCCAATGATATTTGCATGTTTTATGCAAAGCGGCGTCTGTTTGCCGACTCATCCCTCGAATGAAAAAAAATGTATATGTAAAAAAACTCGAGTGTTTTTCTTTGTTTTTCACGGCGGTCTGAAAAAAAACGAAACTGAAATGTGCAAACGTAGCGGAAGCCCAAGTCGAAACAAAAAAAAAAAATTAAAGGAATCACCGTATATTTGTACTATAATGGAGTTCTTTGTAGTAGACTGCACCTAGATATTGGAAAAATGCGATCTCCGAGGATCTCGAGGCTTCGGCGGCATTAGGAGACAAAGCAGCACTTACCCGTTAAGTTTTAACCGCTTTTTGTTTGAAATTCCGCTTAACTTTGGTTCGTTGTTACTCTTCTTGTCTCTGAAAGTTAACTCCCGGAGCTTAAAGTGCGCCCCGATTCGAAAATGAAAAATGAAACGAAAGTGTGTGCTCTCTTAAGTATGTTTTTGTTTTTTTTGAAATGAACGGGTTCTTCCTGAGAATCAAACATGTGTGATTTAAAAAGTTTTTTTTATTATTATATAAAATTTCATTATGTAACATCATCAGCTTAGGGAAACTAATAACACACATAAAAATTAACAATGTAAAAAAACGTGTCATATTATCTAAGTAACGATTACATCGACGTACTCATTCTTCAGCTATTGTTCATTATTATAATTTTATTCAAATCAATCACTATTAGACGAGTTTATGTCGAACTAATTAGTATTTATTATATTGAACAAAGTATCCAATAACAAAATTTATAACATATTGAATATGTTGAACTAACATTTTTTTTAAACTCAATTAAGTATTTTTCATGTGGAACACATTGTAACGATGATATGTACTAAATGTTTATTAATACAAAATTTCAGTGGTGAAATATTTACATTTTTATAGATACAAATTCGACATTGTAAATTGGATAGGTATACTGTTATTATTTTATTTGAATGAATAGTATAGTATGATTAATAAATAGAATAAACATGTAATAATGTAAAAATCAGCCTTTTTTATTTAGGAATCGAATAAACTAAAAAATACTTAGAAATTATTTGGAGCATTATAGTTGACGTACTTTTCGTGTAAACATAAAGAGGTAGTGTGTTTCGAAATACCAGAAAATTAGTATGTAAGGTTATGGAAAACAAATATTGGATATTAATTGACATTTTATAACAATTTATCTGTACAAATGCTTTTATAATACGTCAACAGAGCGAAATCTATAGATAATGTCTATGTTTAAATATTCATAAAGATATTTAGTTTAACGTATAAAAAACATTTTCATAAATAACCAGAGGCACAAAGATGAAATTTGGCAACATTTTGGCAATTCATTTGGTAATAAATGAATTTTTATTTAATTATTTCTTGAACTGAAATTAATGAGTTATTTATGACTACGAATGAAGTTTCAATTAATGTTTCACTGGCATAATTGGTTAAAAGTCAATTTATATAAAACATAGATACTTGAGTTCATACAATTCGTACACAATAAATATCTCTACTATCTCTCGAATTGAGCACACTCGTATTGCTGATGCACTAAATACAATTTTAAATTATCTACACAGGAGTTGTTCTTCTTAGTTTGTCTGTGCCGGTACCAAAGTCTTTTTTACTAGGTGGTAAATTGATTGTAGGAGGAATGGAAGGTCTCATTTCCATAGGCCTATCTAGGTCGAATGTTACGAATTCACCTTCTCTGCGTACACCAGGTGAAAAATCATCACTAAAAGTTGTACCTACAGAAGCTTCGGCAAATCCAAAATCATCGCATGTATTTATTACGTCTGCTGTAGTCGACATAGTGTTAGTTGTAGCATCTCTGGGCAGAGTGTTAGCGCCAACCATGTGCAAAGATCTAGTGCTTCCAACGTTGTTCATATATGTCTCGCTCCTATAGTTAACAACACTGGCGCTTTTGGGCATTTCTGTGAATTCTGTAGCGTAGGGATCGCCATAAGAGGTTGAAGCTAAAGCCGGAGGGGGCGGTGGAAAGTCATAACAGTTTGGAACGGTGACGTCCCTCATCGACGTGGAAGCGTAAACGTTTCTGTGTCTGTGAAGTGTACACGAAGGTGAAACCGGAGGAAGAGAATCCTTGTCGAAGAAGTATCTCCTCTGTTTGGAAGGACTCACGTATGCCGCCGACGTCGAGGGCTCACAAGGGGCACCTATCGGTTGGGTCCTTTGCAGCGAGTACGCTTGCGGATGTTTCTTGCATGGATATATCGAAGCTTGTTCGAGGTTAGTATAGCTGATGCTGGACTCGCTGCCCGGCGAGTACTTGTCAAAAGTCTTCTCGGTCAACTTCACCAACCAGTCCTTCTGGTACCAGTAAATGAAAAGAAACACTGCCGAAGTGCCGGCCATCTCTATTGTCACAAATCCGGACACGTACAATATGAACGAGTAGCCGTAGCGGTATGTGAACGCCGGAGGTTGGCTGAAAGACGGCTCCCTCAGCTTATAGCCGACTTCGGCTTTGAAAACCGAGATATACATCACGAGACCGACGAGCATCAGCAAACCTGAAACAACGAGGTAATATTAGCCTAGGTGTAGAACTCAATTTGTTGAAAAATCGTTGGAGATGATTCGATAGCGAGGTGGAAACCGAGTTCGAAAGATGATTACCGCGGAACGAAGCTGGAGGAAATGGAATATTCAGTGGCGAGGTCGGTGGGTGTGCTTCAGCGTAAAACGGAAGACCAAAGTCTCGCATCCAATGAAATGTTATTACGAGACGCTTGCGAGGTTTTCAACAGCGCAAAAATAAAAGAAAAAGATGAAAAAGAGCTCGGTTCGGGTTAAATCTAGCTCGAGTGTACGTACACACACACAACGGTGAACCCTTTTAAATTTTTCAAAGGCAGTGAGGATATAAAAATTGAGGAGAATTGAAGAAGTGAAAATAAAGAAAAAATAGAAGAAGGAAAAAATTCTCTCGTCGATTTGGTCCGCCGTTGGATGACTCGTACGTATTCATAGCAAATTGAACGAACCTTTTATTGATGCGCTGAATGGCGAGAACTCCTCGCCTAATACATTTTCATTTTGCGAAACAACAAAGGAGTGTGCACGAGGCTTATTTTTATTTTCGACCCTTTCGTTCGATTTCATTTCAAGTTTGTATAAATTAGAGAATATGACATAGGACGAGGCCCGCATGAGAACTTTTCAAAATATAGTCAGAAAGTTTCAATTGCGAAACAGAAAATTAAATTTCTACATTATTATTCGATACATACGGAAAAAAATTACATGTAGTTTTTTTAGAATAAAACTATTTTAAGGGAGTCGCTGAAACACTCACATCAACATTAAAATATTCATAAATAGAAGTTGTTGAATATTTTTTCCGATGAAATTTTATAAATTTATACAATATAAATATGTACATTATTATACAATATAAATAAAAGAAAAAGTACCTGAAATTATATTTTCGAAACCTTTAAAAATCTTGAAGTGATTTTTTTTAAACATTTATTTATTTCTCACACAAGAAATAATTATTTTTAATCTAAAAATATTATGATACGCGACACAAATCCCGTTTCATTTTTATTGAATTTAAAATGAACCAAAGAGTGTGACACAACCGAAAGTTAAAAGGATCCCATCACAGAGCCCAAAAAGTGAACGCTCAGAGGTAAGTCTGCGACGAAGTAACGTCTCAGATTTTATTAAATTCGTTAAATTTGCATACATTACAGTTAGACGTTCAGGAGTCGAGAAAAATAGAACGTCATCGATTTTCAGCGACTCGTCTCAAAGCAATTTAAAAACACGACGACGCCAACCTTCACGTTTCACCTATCCTTTTCACGGAACGAATTCGAATAAGCGAACTTTTTCCCCATCGACTGCCACCATCTTCTCATTTTCCTCGGAGCATTTTTCAGCGGTCTCTGCTCAGGTTTTCTCCGCTTTTTTCCGCGGTCGCCAGGAAATGAACCTCAAAACAGATTTATGTCTTTTCATAAGCGACGGCCATCCGATTTTCACTTCTTCCACAGCTATTGCTGCTGTTGCGGTTTCATCTTTCAGCTCGCGCCCGTTTTCAGACCGCGGGTCCGCTTTATGGGGCTGTGTCTTCGGGAATCGCGCAAAATGACCCGGAAAAATGAAGAAATACTGCAAGTAACGGTTGCAATATTACCAGTTAATATTTTATACTATATTTGACCGTTTTACGATCGCTATGAGTCGGAGTTGAATTATAATACTAGCGCGAATACGATTCTGATATTACGACTTTAGTTCATGCTTCAGTTTTATTGTTATGACGGTCACTTTTGAATTATAATTTATGTCTAAATATGTATTCTAATATGACGGATTTGAAATATAGTATGATTTACTATAATATATTATTATAATATTTTATATTTTATCGGGATAGCAAGAAATAGTAACTTGTGTAGAATGAATATGTATGATCTGTGTCATTTTTTTCGATTTTGATACAATATGCGCAAAATGGACATTTAAGTGATATTTTTTATTTAAATTTTTATGATATGGGATTGATCAATTTTAGTTATTATTTATGTTCACTGAGTCATTTTTAAATTCGATATTTGATTTGAAATGGAAAACATTTGACTTTGGGTGAAAAATCTGTATTATATAATATGTACTAGCGGTAGTCGGTGGCGTTGCTCGGGACTCAGCGTTTTAAATCAAATTATTTTTTATATGGTGATCGTTCGAACGATATATGGGGAGAACATTTTTTTGGGAGAACTGTTTTGGGTTCTGGGAAATATGGTCACTCTACTTTGATGATACAAAAACCTTATCGACAAAAAAATATTTGTTTTATAATATATAGGTGGGGGAACATTTTTTTTCGGACCAAAATACACAAAAACTGCGCAAATTTCGTGCAATTTCGACAAAAAAACCGAGGCTTCGCGGGCGAAGAATCAAATTTCAACAAACGGACGTCGGAAAAATAAAAACGACAAAACGTATCTGCGAAAATTGAATGCACCTAGACGGCGGGAAATTATATTTGTTCGAGCGGGCAGCAGCACCACTAATGGCCGTCGGACGAAATTTATTGTGCGCGAAGTGAATAGAGCCTTACACAGGTGAGCGCCGCATATACAGTTGCCGGCTATATTATGTGTGTTTGAATGTGTGATATCTAGTCTACAATAATTCAATGGACGTGGTATGTTCGCCGTCTGCCACTCGTGAGCCGGAAATTTACAAGCACGGGACGCAAACTGGCCGTTTACGGGTGCATTGTTGTCCTTATGCAAGAGGAAACTAGTCAATGTTTGTGATACGACTGGATGTGGGGTTTGCTTTGAATTGTTTGAGGTTTTTTTGCTGTTGTGCTACATAAGTGATGAAACCACAAAAGTGGCGAGTGTTATTGGAAATATCGAAGCGCTCTATAGAACGCGCGACTTTCTGTTATGAAGTTTGTTTTTCTGCCTTTTCACGTTTTTGTTATTCTTTACATTTCAATGTAAAAAAAAATAAAAAATTGTCCGCCACTCTTTTAATGTAAATCTGATGGAATCAAACGAGTGGAAAGGGTTTAAATTGTATTTTTATAAAAATATTAACCAAGAATGACTATGATGACGATAACAAAGTTAAAGTCGTCGAGATAAATTTAAAAATATACAACTATCGATTCTCTTTAACGATATTCGAAATTAAAAACTTTCACGATATATAAAACCCATCGACAACTTTAATCAATTCATTTACGATACATTTTCAAAAAAAATACATAACAAAACACAACTCACCGACGAACTCCCAACACACGAACGAACATCAAACCCGCCCCCGAAAAGCACAACTTCAAAAAATCCAAATTCCCGACATCAACAGCACTCAACCGTACGCCAAACCCGCACAAAACGCATACGGCATAATTAAACGTTACCCGGAAACAAATTTTAATTCAACCCACCGCTTTCGACAGCCGGGATGACGGTTAATCCGGCGGGGATTGGGTGCAGGTACGTTGCGTCTAACGCGCATTACACCCCATGATACGAGTGGCCCGTGTGTGTGGCAGTCCATGGTATGTGGCAGTCCATGGTGTGTGTGTGTGTCCGAAATTTGTCCACTGTCGTGTGTACAGCCGTTTTCCCGTGTCGACCTGCAAAGCCTCACGTGTTGACAGAGCCAGTTTCGTCGAAGGCTTATGACGGTTGTGTGTGTTCTGTTTGCTGGTTCGGTGGATGGTAGTTGAGATGATGGTTTGTCGTTTGTTGACAATGTGTGTCAATACTGATATGTTGTTTGGTTTAATTATATGTAGGTGACTTTGTCTTGATTTATTTTTAATGGATTCAAAAAAGTTTCGATGTACGTGTATTCGGATTTTTTTGTGCGCGATGATAACTTACAATATTGAAGTAGTTTTGTTTCAGATTAATACAACAAAATTTTATCTACGTATTAATTGCGTTAATTTCACTTTAATGATCGGTAGAAACCTATACAATACCAAGATATTGATTTTTTTTTATTATGAAATAAAGTATTGGTAATTTCATTTTTTAATTAACAATTTAAATTAAATCAGCGATGCTTTAATTTAAAACGAGTCACTGAACAGTTTTTTTATTAGATATGAAAATTGATATTATTTTTATGATTATATTTAACTTTTATGAAAAATGTTTGTATTTATTAATTAATAAAAGTTAAATTAATGCCGCTATTGAAATGACTAGTCGCATAATAAATTTTTGATTGAAGCCGAAAACTTTCTTTCATGCTCAACAAAGTTTTATTAATATCTAAAATATATAAAACAAAATTACAGAGAAAATTGTTTATTTGGATTATCAATGTGTACGCAAACTTCAGAAATAAATAATAAAAACAACTTTATAATAAATACAGTCAAAGTATCCGAGCGAACCTTGAAAATCCGAGTACGCAACGTCCAAATAAAACAAAATAATTAAATTATGTTTATGTCCGAGTTTCACTTAAAAAACTAATTCGAAACAATCACGCTAAACCCTACCGCCGTAAAAATATATTTAAAACAACAACCATTAGACTTTCGGAGCCTCTTCCCCCTTAGTCCCGGTAATTGTATAAGGAGCGAAACAATACAGAAAAAGTTGCGTTATCAATCAGAGTTAGTACCGGGTAGCATAACAGGATTTGAATGTAACTTTTCACATTTCGCCAGGTTTTAAAGGGCGCCAAAATAACGCGGACGAAAGTTTGTTCATCCACCTTTTTGCCCTTTCTCCTTCCAATATACTGTCCCACCCCTTGTGTAGCGAGGGCAGTTCACCATGGAAACATTGTGCTTCAAAGTTGGACCATTGACTCTGAATGCGGAGGAAGGGCACTTGGTGGGTAGGGAAGAATCGCTTGAATTGGGATAGGTGAGTCAATGTGTATATTTCGGGACTGTTTTAGGTATATTTTTAAATTTATAATACGCATTTTCTCGGCTGATTTTGAAATGAGTCTTTAACGGGTTTTGAGCAGAAAAATGAATTGTAATAACAATTTTATGAGTTTTTCGACATTATTAAAAATTGTTTTACAGTAGAATTTTGGCTACCCGGACTAAACGGGGATTGAAATCGTTTGGATGGCGAAAAATTCGGATAATCGTGATATAAAAAAAATAAAAATTATAAGCTTATTAGAAATTAATTTAAATTATTTATAGAAATTTTCAGTGTGCATAATTATATACACAATTATAATTATATAAAATCTGCTATTTAAAAAGTAAATTATTTTTTTAATTAATCTGGATAATAAAGATTCTATTATAGTTAAGTATTATTATATATAAATCTTATTTTCGATATATCATCACTTGAAAAAATTAAAATAATGATTGAAATCTGTGATTATTCGTCGGATTACCATATCGCTGCGTTGCCGCTTTGCAGGTACGATTTCCTGAATGGAACGACATTTTTTTGGTGTTTATGGGGTTTGCACACATTGATGTTGCTATAAATAAAGTTGGTGGTTTTTGGTGTGGACGTCGTGAGCCATTCAACCGCAGGCCGAATAAATTGAATGTGAATCCGAGTACGCTTGACCGCTCGTTGCAACCGTTTAACGGAAAATTTAAAGGAAAGCTAGTTGGCTTTTGGTATAACGATTCAATGAAAAATGTTCGGTCTGAGGGCGGCATTATGTGGGTTTATGGTATGCTGTTTAAGCGAAGCATATATTCTAGAATAAATTCGAGGAGCTTTTTAAATTCGGAATTTTTTAACATTTGCGTGCTTGACTAGAATCAATCTTGTTTTTATTGGTAGTTATGTGCAAGAATTTTTTCCATATTGAATATTCTATTTAAATTTAATAAATAACTAAAATTTTTAAAGAAACTTTATGCTATTAAGAAATAATTATGATAAATTCACATACGCATCAATGCGCGCGCAGTTATCGATTTCTATAAATCTTATTCGAGCTTCATACAATAAAAAAAGCGCACGCCCGAAGAACACCTGTTCCTAAAAACGAATAAATCCTCTTTATACAACGCGTCAGTATTTCAATGAAAAGCTCACATACACAAAAAAATACAACACGCATAAAAAAACACACGAGCGAAGATACAGAAAAAGAGATAAGCCCCGCGTCCGAAATTTGGCTCGACTTGGCAGCAACAACAAAAGTTTCGCAGCCGACCACCTACCGCCAGAAATATAGTAGTCTGTGGTGAATTTAAACGGCGAAAGGAAAAAGGGCGTAAATATAATGCCGTATCCAGAAAGAAGGATCGTCCACTGGCCAGGTTCCAGCTGCAGCGAGGAGTCGAAGGAGATGGGTCGGCTGTGGGTGGTGGGTGGTGGGTAGTGGGTAGTGGGTGGTGGGCGGTGGGTGGCTTAGCCAATTCCCAGTCCCTTCCGGAAGGTTCCAATCGGGAGTTTTCGTGCCGTATTATAGTTTGGTGACAGTGTTTCTCGAATGGTGCGTCAAGGGTGGTTTGTGTAACGCCGGTATGTGTCTTGTCATGTTACGTGTTTGAGAGTTGTTTCGAGACGAGGAATGAAAATGGAAATTGAAGGTATGAAAAAGTCTTATAAATGAACAAGAATGTTTAATATGTTATTTTATATTTAGTATTTTCTACTTATATTGCAATTAAATAATATAGTGAATTTTGATTAAACTGATTTTTAGATCATTTTAAAAATGACAATTTTTAGATTTAGTATCATAAAAGCAACTTTCTCGTAAATATCAATTAGTTGAACTTATATATGTAGCTATAAAACGTATCAGTAATTTCGAATAAGGTAGACTTGTCTAATTTTTTGTCACGTCACGTCTAGCTAGACGTCTCAGATTGGATCAATTGAAGAGATGAATTACGACTTCTTAAATAATGGTTTGATGAAAAAAGGTTGATGCTTCATGATCGCAAGCTTTTTTTAGTTATTTTACTATAGAATACAAGATAATGACACACAAGCACTTAGTATCACAAAATTAGACAAGTTTCCCCTATTTAAAAATAAAATAAAATGAAAATATTAATAATTAAATTTTATACGACGATAACAATATTTTGATAAATTATAATCAAATGTTTTGATAATTATAATCAAATATTTTGATATTGATAAATTTTGGTAATTAATTAAATTAGAATCAAATCAGAAATCATGTATTGTTTTGCATAAAATTCAATTTAAATATATATAGTCATCATATTCGTATTTCATATATGAAACAAAGTTTAGGAGCCGCTGTAATATCATATCATCGTAGCATAGTCGTTGCATTCTCTCGAAACGGCTTAACAATTTTCTCCGGCAAGATTTTCACGAGATCATAAAACTAATAATACGATGGCCATCACAATTTCGCTCAGGGAGGAAAAACGGGATGTGAGCCCGTATACGTATGGCGTCGTTCGTCTTTTTATTTTCGCGTTTTTGTATCTGTGTAATACATAAAATACAAGTATTTTTTTTGTTTTTACGCCAAATATGATGCCCGCTTTTTTATGCGTTGCGCAAAAGGAAGGAAGTCGGCTCGTCCGTTCTCGTTGTATCTTCTTTCTAGAAACATGATCTATTAGCCTTAATGTTGTTTATAATGGCGTTATGAGATTTTATACTTCGAAAAAAGCATATTTGTACGCGTATATAAAGATTTTTTTTATAATATCGCCCCGCTTATTCAAAAGGCGTACTTTTATAATGTTTGCATATTTGAGGCGATACATTTTTCGACAATAATAAATCAAGCAATTTTTTAAAAAACTAAATTACTTATTGTGGGTTTATTCTTTACGAAAAAAACCTAAATGTGATCAAGAGATTTAATATACATACTACTTGAAATTGATTAAAAAACTATCAAGTATAAATTCTATATGATATTGAATAACCATATTTTTTACTCATTAATTGTGATGCAATAAAAAAAAAATTTAATTCAATAAATATTAATAATTTCTGTTGAATTGGTTGTAATATACTATCGAAATTGACCGTAAAATAATATGATCAGTAAGTAAATGTTATTATTGAGGAAAAATTAAAAAAATGTGATATTTTATCTCAAAAGAAAAAATTGGCAAGGAAAATAAATTATTTTTAAATATAATATAAATCCCCATTCAAAATTAATCTATTTCCGAATTCCGTCAAAATCGATTTAGTTAAAATGAAGAGAAGCGACCTGGGAGCGATCGGAAAACGTCGATCGTCACGCGGAAAAGCCGAATATGAAAATCCTTCGTAGGAAAGTTTTCCGTATCGGATTTCGGCAAAACGTTTACGAGAAAATCCCGCTGCGGATTTCGACTCGGTATGAAACCGAAGAACAATTCCCGCAAGATCGGCTATCTATAATAATAATATATTTTATAAAATGTATGTTTATCTCTCGGCGAGGACCGTTTTTATTCATTTGGCTGTGAATTCGGGACGGGTAAGGATTACGAGATCTTTTGTGTGATTCTGTGTATTACAATTGTGATTATAATTCGTACGTTTTTATGTACGATCGAGATAAAGTCTGAATTAGAGAAATATAAAACGTTAAGTGCTCATTCTGAGCCGTTTCATTTCCTTATTAAAATGTATGAAAATAGACAAACCGAGGTTTCGTATACCGCTAGTGCAATTAAATATATTTCTGCCAAATTGGATGGGTACTATATTATTCTGTATATGTTGGTTTTGTCTCCAAATTCTCAGAAATTGTAGTAATATACCTTAATTATTTCGCAAATTCGAATATGAAAATTTAGGTAATAGATTCTTAGAAATAATTCACGAAAAGGTCGTTTCAGCTTGATTTATTTTTAATGGTATTATTATGGTTTCGCATAATGATATATTGTGGGATGTTGAACATTAAACTCACAAGACAAGCAATATAATCATTTGTTTCGTTTTCAGAAAATATATTCAAATCATAACATCACATACAATTTTTTAACGTAATAAATGTTAATTTTCGTATGAATTATCGATATTTTTTTATTTTTCAAAAAAATAAAAGAATTAAAAATACTACCTAAATCATTTATAACGTTTTCGAAATACAAAGTTTCCAAAGCTTAATTTATGGATGGCCTTCCTTCAAACGAAGTTTCAGTCAACTAAGACCTATCATAAACTAGTTAAACTCAGTTCCGACGACGTGATTTATTAAATTAAGATAGGACATCGGCGATTCGTGCGATAAACCATCCTTGCCGATTTATACGACCCTATTTTTACAAATTTCATTAGTATCCCTAAGTAAATTTATATAATGGCGAGTCGTGATTTATTTCATTGCGGTTCATCTGATCGATCTAAATGTATCTGCTTATATACTTCCAGATTAATATTTGTTTCATTAAGATATCGAAATACAGACGATTTGAACATCCAAATTGCTTCATGAAGATGTAATGCTTTCGTTCTTGCGTACCCAATCCGAATATTCCTTTCCTCCATTTCGCATGTAAGCTTGCTCGTAAGGGAGTCAACAGCAGACACATCTCGAACATGCAAAATCCTTCATTCGAGCCTTCATAACTGGGTTCTGCGCGCTTAATGGCCCCCCAGATTGTATTTAGCGATTGTTCGCCGGGGTCGCACAATACGGAAAAGCACTCTTTCGCACAAAAGGGCATCCGCAGATTTTAAATTTCTCCGGTGGCTCCCGAGGCGTTCCTCAACCGTCTGAGCACAATAAGATTACGCTCATTGCGTTTTTATGTTGCCGCGGAATATAGAGGGCGAAGCGCGAGAACAAGGAGGTGGAACGCCCTAAATAATATAACTAGGAGGCTACACGGGGGCCGGGAAGAGGAATATTTTTTTATCCCGAAGAGAAAAGTAGGAAAAAAGAGATACGAGTGAAAGGAAGGGAGAAAATCTCCGGAGCGTTTTCTTATCCTTCAAAGAGCGCGCGCCAAACGGGTTGATCTGTTTTACCCGGAAGAGCGCTTCGGAATATTAACCTTTAAAGTTTGCCTCGCTTCAGCGCTCCCTTTTTTTGTTATTAAAATTCATATATTTTCATAAAATATGAGAGCCGCTTTGGTGAGGGATGAATGGGAACGTGTAGGGGAAGTTTGGTCATAGAAGCGCCGAGTTGTGAACGATTATGTTGTGAGATGAATGTTTAAACGTCTCGATTTGAATTAAACTTTTATACAAAAAAAATATAATACATACATTATTGTATACGTGAACGCTTTGAGAGCGTCCATTAAAAAACCCATAATCCCGCACAATTTTCCAAATTCTTCTATTTCAGAGGCGACATCGTCACCGCAAATGAGCGTCAAAAAAACCAGCAACGATCACATAGAGCCTTGGGTGCCTCTCGCGAGGGTCGCATTGCCATCGCGGCACTCCAACGAGGGTCTTTTCGAAAGTCAACCGCCGTTTTGCCCCAGGACACGGCGTATGTGAAATTGCGCGAAAGCCATTAAGATAAGTGAGCCTCGGCACGTACATGCACGCTCCCACATGCGGACCTCTTCCAAATACCACGAAAGCGGTGGAATTTCGAAGAATGGAAAAAATAATGCGAAAAAATTACACCGCAGAGACCGTCGACCGTATCTTGGTATTAAAGTTGTGGATCAAATCTCCGATATCAACGACGCCTTGTTATATGAGGGGTGGAATTCGTTCGAAAATATAATTTAGTCCGGGGTTGTAATCGTGTGTGCGCAGTTTAGGCCGCGATGCTGAAACGTCTGAATTATGGTTGGTAAATTAATTCCGTTAAAATACAACTTTCATCAATCAACCGTAGTGGTTTGTAATTGAATTGTGTAATTTTAAACGCGGGCGTATACAGTGTATACGTCCGCTGTTCCGAAGCAATTAAGCTAATTAAATAATGATTGTTAAACAAGTGTAAGTGTGCTGTTTTATTCAATATGAATTTTTTCGATTAAAAATTATGGTAATTTATTCTGTGAATAAACACGAGGTATACCGACCTGAAACTATGAATAGAACCCCTGACGAAAATGTGAAAATTCTTCTATGGCGTGCGCAATGACCTATTGTACAGCATACATAGCCAGCAAACATGATTGCGGTCGCCAATAACAGGAAAAAAGATGACTTCGTTACGGCATCTGTGGAAAATAATTTGATCCATTTTAAAGAAAAATATTGGATAAATATTTATAATAATTGAATTATTTTTAAATCTTTATTTTTGTTTTAAAAAAAAAGTAATATTTTCATATAATTATATATGACACGATTAAATACTTAATTTTTTTGTTTTACTACTGATAATTTATATGAAAAATTTTGATGGAAACATAGTCAAAATTGAATACAAAAAGTTTTGGAAGTCTTATGAAATATCGTGATTAATCAACATTATCCGTCTAGCAAAGACGTGCGAGAAAAAAAAACAATAATTTTTAATCTAGACGAAATCTCATTTGGTAGGTTGTAAACTTTTGACGTCGACAGAGTGATGTTCTACGTGACGCCCAGGGATATTAAAACTTTTATTATTTCATCGCGAAAATTTTAATAGGCGGTTTCCGCGTTAAGCTGAAGTGGAAATTTCACGTCGTTTTATTTTATTTTGCTCAAATTAATATTTCGAGTTCTCAACGTGACATAACTTCATTTCGCCGGTTCGTTTCTTGTCGCGACAAAAAATTGAACCACAACAACCGGGTTCATGAACCGTACATTTTCCCGTGAGTTACATAAAAAATGTATTCTGTCTTCTCGAGACAAGTAACCCAGCTCGAAAATACAATATTCTATGCGGAAATAAAATAAATCTTTTTACAAGACGTTGAAGCATTTCGTTTGCTCGCACAATGGTTTTTTTATAATGAAGTAACGTTGTAAGTGATGAATCAATATTTTGAGAATATTTCAAAATTTTGAATACAAAAAACTTTTATTTATTTTATACAGTATCTTATTTATAAGGAGGCGTTTCCCTGTCGGCGTAGAACCAATCTACCAATTACGTAAATATTCATTTTGAATATTTATCGAGTGGGAGACGCAAAAAATGGGGAATTCGGAAGTTCCCGACACGCCGAGAGCGAAAAAAATATGAAAACACATTATGCGCAATGGGGGAGAAAAGGAAAATTTCGTGTTTTATGAATACAAAATTAGGTTTTAAATATTTCGAATAACTGGGGATGAGGGTCGTGACCGAATCTAACTTACGTGAATTGCTTTGTTTTAACCCATTCACGGTCGATTTAAATATTTTAATACGCCAAAAGCCTTATATTTGTATATTAGAGCCGATGACGAATTAGCAATTCAACGATTTTCTTCCCCTTTGTTTAGGAATTTCAAGCGTCTCCTTTATAATAATTTCAGGACGATAAATATCGCATAACGATAACGCGGCACGACATAAATAAACCGTCGAATGCAAAACGTTGAGTCGCCTTAATCATGATAAATCGGAGCGTTTGCATAAATATTATATGTTTGCAAAAATTCTATAAAATAAATCGAGTTTTCGAAATAAGTATATTTACATGGTATTGCCATGGTGGAGTCGTTCGGATCCGGAGAATACTCTTCTTTGGGAAAGTAATCAATCTTGCTGCATTCAAAGTTCTTCTCTCCGGCTGTGAAAGAGATGATAGACATATTAATTTTGTTGGTGACGAAAAAAATATTGCAAATATTTACGTTGGCTTTTCCAACATATTTTTTTCGCCGTTCACTATTATTTAGTGGCTTGTTCGCACAAAATTGAGCCCATAAAACGAGTGATTTAATTATGTATCGAAATATTTTTTTTATTCGAGAATACGAATTTCTCAAAAAAACTTTTCATTATATACTCATAACGACTCATTCTTATTTAAAATATTTTTTTTCAATAATGATAGTTAAAATTTTCATGTAAAAGCAAAAACAAGATAGAGGGAACAGTACAAAGACTGTTCAAAGTAAGACGTTTCTTGTGCACTCCAAGTTCACTTAATTAACCGGTTTTATCATAGTGAATGACTGGGTGTGCATAGATAGAAATTAATTAAGATTTTAAAGTACGCTCTAGACTATATTAAAATTGTTCAAAGCTAACTGTTACGAACTGACGCGACGATATGTCTTTTGTAAAATATTCGCATTATTATTTCAATTCCATACGTAATTCAAATATGGCTTCTGACGAAAAACTATTTTAATAACTGAATATTAAAACCTTATAAACTTCAAAGTCTAAAAAAGTACAACATCAAATAAAACTTATTTGAAAATTTAAAACTATACACACTTAACGGTCTCGCACAAGATCTTAGTGTCCACATAAACAATATGCACATACACATAATAAATTAGTTGTTTATATCGGTGCGATAATGTCTCGGTGCGGTGCGGCAGTTATCCGTTAACCGTAGCCGTTATCCTACGGTTAACGGCCAAGACTCGATTGCGGCGCTTCGTTAACGGCGCGCATACATTTTGTATGGTCGTTCATTTTTAAACGGTGGCTGTCCCTTGGATTCCGTTATGGGTTATAGTCGGGTTAGTTGTGGTTTTTGACTTATTGTTGTTGGTGTGGTTTATGTAATGTGGAATTATCTGAGGAGTTTTTGAAGCAATGTGGTTGAGATAGCATTGATATTATAGATGTATTTTTCATAGAAAGTGATTTCTTTTTATTACAATAAAATTGGTACTTATACAAAAAAATGATAAAAATGCATATTGAATTAAAATTGGTCGCATTTAATGATGGTAATGAATGGTTTGTACTTTTTCAATATAAAAAAATATTTAACAGCAAATGTTTAAATATCGTATTTATAACATGCTTTTGTTACTAAATTTAACTGACATGGTTGATTGAATCCAAAAATATTATGGGCTCTTAAAGAATAAATTCTAAGAAATTTGAATTTTCCTCTTTGTGTTTTCATTTGAATTACGGCCCAAAATGGCGTTAAAACAAAATGAAATATAATTATATTTTGATAATAATACTGATGTTATGGAAACAATTTTCAAATTGTTTGCTTTTATTAAAAAGATCTCAATTTTTATTAAACAAATAAAAGAATAATAAAGATATTTATAAGTATACACAAAAAAATCATATTATAAGATATGATTTTTTATTATGGATGTCATTGGAAAGTTTCTCCGTAATGTTTACGCATACACGAAATAGATTGATCGATAACGTCAAAAGTCACATGGAGACACTGATATATAGTCACTTTTCAAGATTACGTTTTGGTTCAATTTTCTTTCTGATCTATAATTGCAATCTTTCTGTGTCGATGAGCATAACAAAATACGCATTGCGCATTTAGATTTTAGTTGAAGAACACCGAAAAACGAAACCTTTCAGTATCATACAATATTTACGAAAAATTTGTATTGCCTCCGTCAAATAAAATCAATCAATTTTAACACGAGAGAAATAATATGTGGGCTGCGAATGTTTTTCTTGGAAAATACATAATATCGTATCGCGAGCATGAGTGTATATAAGTGTATGTGCGTGAAGAAAATTGACGGCGAATTTTTCCATCGCAATTTTATTGTTTTCCTAATCGATTTTGAAACCAATTTTCCGGCAATGCTTTTAGGACGGCTTTACTGCCTACGGATGAAAAGCGCACATGTAAGAGTTTTTGACGAACGTCATACAAGCAGATGACGTAGTGAACACTTTCCTACTTTTTTCTGATTATTATAGCCTCTAGATACGTATAAAACCCAGAAAGTGTTGAATATAAAGTAAAACCCAAAAATATATATCCAAAAAAATATTTTCTGATTAGAATGATGATAATTCAAAAATTATTCAATTTTATAATAAATTGATAACTGCACAAATATTGATAAAAAAATTAAATTACAATAATTTCAAAGTGAACGCTTATCAAACGTTCGTTGCCATTTTGGCACAGCGTTCATCAGGAGCTTCCTCTCCGAACAAACATCATTAATTTAACGCAACTTCGGAAGCCTCCATATAATAAACTTCGCGAAACTATAAACTTTTTACGCCTTTTCGAGATTCAGGTTAACGACATTGAGATTTTTCATACACGGCGACCTCACGCAAAACTCTCTCATACATAAATCGAGAGTTTTCGCAGCTTTAGGACACCTCTACGTGCTATATACGTTCTGAAGAAGAATATTTCCCGAGTGAAATTTCGCCATATTTCATGTCGATATAATGGCATGCAGCTACGTACGTTTATTCCGGGTCATATTGTATTCATAAATTCGTATCGTAAAAAGTGACATGCCGAGGCACAGTTGATGGCTGAGGACCGCGTTGACCCTTTCGCACTGCTTACGTTCAACGCTTATGCTTCATAAAAACGCAAAAAACTACACAGCTTTGCACTCTTTGTTTTTTTTTTTAGAAGGGTTTTATATATTTTTTCGTTCGGCTGTAGGGAATATGAGCTTTTCTGACGTGTTAGATACCCGCCTTGTATCGTAATCTGAATGAACTATGGGGAAATTGCCTACCAACAAGTGATATGTGATGGTTTTCTTTTATTATAAAAATTATATAAAGTAATTTTAAAATCGGTAAATAATAAAGTTTATTGACTAAAGTTTAAAGTGATTTTATGTATGAATTTCATATTGACGTATTTCATATCAAAGCTTCATCACAAAGGCAATTGGATATGCGGTGTACGGGAAACTTTGCACTCTATTTATATTACACACTATTTGTACAAACAAAGTTATGTAAACAATTAACGTTGTAAACTCTTGGAATCTACTGAATTTTCCACATAGGAAGCACGAGAAAACGCATACTGCATCACTATTATATTAAATATACTTTACAAAAACAAAAAATCGTCAAAATTTGTTCGAACTAAATTCAAAATTTTAAGCAGATTTCAATTTTTTCCCAATAAAAATTCTTGATAAAACAGGTCATATCTTACTTAATAAAATTTACATCGCCCACAACATATTTTTAATAGAAAACGTCGGTGCGGATCCTCAACAGCGAACGAAACTAATAAGCGCATATCGAACGCCAAATAAAACCGCAGCCGGCCAAGGTTTAGCAAAATATTCCTCGAAAGCTCGTTGGGAGCTTTTCGACCATGGTGGATAGCAATAAACCGAAGCAAAACTTGCTGGCAAGTATTCGCAAGCCCGATA
This sequence comes from Hydropsyche betteni, assembly GCA_028571205.2. Taxonomy (NCBI): domain Eukaryota; kingdom Metazoa; phylum Arthropoda; class Insecta; order Trichoptera; family Hydropsychidae; genus Hydropsyche; species Hydropsyche betteni. The sequence goes on along the minus strand of JAOXNN020000057.1, from coordinate 1,845,988 downwards.
AGCCAGATACGAATATAATCGCTTTCAAGCCAACAAAGACAAATTCCACGCTCCTTTGCGATTTTCGATCACTTTATGTGTGGTGGGTTTTTCGAAAATTTGCGCGGTTCATTATATTGTTTTGTGTGCGGTTGTCTGTTTAATGGACGAACTTGGCATGAGATTTTGTGTTTTTAGGTTGTAGCCATAGTTGGCAATGTTAAACAAAGGTTTTCTTCTTAATGTGTTGTAGTTTAATGTAATTATATAAATAATTATTTGATTAAAAATTTTCAAAGATTTGCTCAGTAGTAAAAATTTTGTTAAAAAAAATAATTCTTACTCGCAAAAATTTACCTATGAAAAAATTTTATCGAAAAATAATTGAATCAGTAAGAAATTTATTCGATTTTTTCGTTCTCTTTAATTTATGGGCGTTTTATAAAAAGCCATTCTGTATAAATTAACACAAATTTAACTTTTATTATCGCATGTGAAAATCATATCCGAACAAACGATTTCGCGAACAAAACTGAACGATTGTTATCGTTCGAGTGCAATTAATAATAGAGGCGCTTATCGCTTCAATGAATTTTATTTATTGACGTTTTAATTCGAATTTATGGATGAAAATGAAAAAATCGAAATCGGATAATAAATCAAAATTGCTTGAAAATTATTTGTCAAACATTTTAAATATTTTAAAATACAAAAAAAAAATGTATCATTGAAACGATATGTATATAAAACGATGACAGTGAGATTATCCATTTAAAAAATAATAACGAATAGTAGATCAAGACAACGAGACAAAGATACAGTCAATGGAATTAATCGTTGGAGGAAAATCTCGGCCGCGAAACAGACCATTGTCTTTGACCGTCTTTGAATTAGCGCTCGGTTGAGTTTTCATGGCGTTATAATGATACTATAAAGAGAAACTTTGGATATTAATACAGAAACTGTACCGTTAATGGTATTACTTTACTCGCGAAGGATAATAATTCCACTTAACTTTCTATTAACTCGGGTTAATTTCTTTATAGCGTGCGAACCGCTATTCTCTAGCCGGAAAATCTGAACGATCGCAATATCCCAGAAGTGATTCGCAAATATTCAAAATATATCACGTGATTCGATTATGTCGTCTCGTTTGAGACGTGGAAGGTTACGATTTCGTCGTACAGTTCTTGTTTTGTCATGATCCGACGATCAAAGCTGCTTGTTTACTAATGCATTTTAATTAAAACGCTTTCACACGAGTAAACGGTGGCGTATTCTCGAAAGGAAGGATATATAAAATAAATGAATAACGGTTCAAGTGAAGTTTTTTCTACACGACAGCGCAGTGGTAATTGGCTGCACTTTTCCAACGATATCAAAGGATGATGCGCTTTAAGCTCTTCCGCTATTTTACAGCGATTGGTTCAGTTATTTTTTTTCATGTGATAGATTATATGAAATTGTTATGACTATTTTTATACATATACGGTTTTATTAAAACGAAAGAATATTATTAATAATGTGATATCAAATAAAGGAGAGTTCTACAATAAACAGCGCATATTATACATCGTTGATCATTTTTTTTCGCAATATAAAAAAAAATTAATTATCAATTGATTACATGTTTTATGATAAAATTGAAAACTTTCATTTAAAGGACCACCACTGATCTATCCCTTTTTGGTCCGTTTAAAGGATACGGCCTTTATAGTTTAAAACGCGCATTACAAAGTAAGTTTAACAATACTTCATCAACACACAAAGGAAAATATACAATCACGTGCCAAAAAATTTCTAAATTTCGAAAAACTTCTCATGACCAAAATAGATTCGTCCCGTTCCCATACACAAAAACCACGAAAAACCCCAACAAAACTACCGCCGATCGATCAAATCAGAAACCCCAACAGCCTCCGAGTCCATCCGAAAGGCTCGATCGTTAAAGTTTGAAATGCGCATTATAAGGGCAGGTTAGCGGTGGCGCATATCAAACGGCCATACTTTTATTCTTCAGCGGGGAATACCTGCCGGCCGACCGCTGTTTTAAAATAACGACCCGAACCCGTTTCCGTCTGATTTGGGTCGGGTCCCGTGGGATGGCGGGGCTAGTTGCGGGCACAGGGTGGACGCAAAGTTGCCGCAGATATTGGGCGTCGATTGTCGGTTGTTGGTTGGATCGAGGGTTTCGTTGTTTGGTGTTGAATTATTGTTTGTTTGGTAGTAAAATGATAATGGTTTTGGCTTGTTGAATGTTCTCGTTTTTGTTGAAATTGAGCGATGTGCGGAGAAGTCGATGGATGGATACAAGTATGTACTGTGAGGCAGAGATTGTGTTGGAAATAGGTAGGCCATTATTGGTAAATTACTCAAACAACAGTTCGGTAATTTATCGTTAAATTTTTAACATTTACCATTAAATAATTTTTTTTGGTTCGAATATTTGAGTGTTGTTGTTTTTTTAGAAAGTATTTTTGAAAAATGTCGGATTATGTAGGTGTACGGTTTTTTTGAAAATTTTTTTTGGAAAAGTATTTTTTGATTTTACGGTCTTTTTTGATTTTTCAATATTTTTTTCGGTGTTTCCAGTTTTTATTTAAAATTTAATTTACCGGTAATAAGTAAATAAATTATCGGATTACCGGTAATTGAAAATTGTGGTAAATTTGACCTCCCTAATTGTAAAAAATGTTTTCATTATTTAGTTTTTTTGAGAGAATCTTTTTTATAACGAAAATGTTAAAAAAAAAATTGAAAATTTTTTTAATGCTGTTCACTTTATATTAGATTGATAATTTAATAGCAAGTCTCGAGTTTTTAATATCTATTATTATTATAATTTAAATTAAAAAATGGCAGAAGCTTTGAAATATTTTTTACTCGACACTTAAAACAATAATGCGATTTCATCATTGAATGTGATTTATTAAAATTAATAGTATTATTTTTGGAAGATTATGTTCTAGATAATTTTTTTGTTGAAATAAATTTATCAAAGACCTTCATAGATATTAATTAATATTTTAATAATTGTGTATTTAATAAAAAAATTGTAATTAATAAAAAAATTGGTTTAAAAAAAATTATTAAAAAAATATAAATGACTTTCCGATCAGACGGTACGCACATGTTAAAACACAAAAGTCACAACACGAACGTAAACATAGGACCTATTCCAATGCATAAAGTCCGTATCTTGGTGTTTTGATCATCATAATGCCATGGAGCGGTTGCCGAAGATAAAAAATTGAGCCGTACTTTCTAAAAAAAAAAAGATAAATAATATATCTTGTTCGTAAAACGTAATGGGAGCCGACGTGTGCGCTTTCGATCGCGCATCGGTCGTTACGTTTTATCGTCTAATTTTGACTGAAAGGGTGAGCGCTGTTTGGGCGTGTTTTGAATCGATGCGAATATATTTTCAGAATGAAAATTGTTCGTGTTTTTATGTAATATCTAAATATACAGTGTGTTGAATGAAATAAAAACAAGAACCAGGAAATACGTCTGGTTTCGTCAAAAATAATATTGTTTTCAATATTTTATTCAAATGAACGAATAAATCTTTTAACGAGTTTTCAGTAGATGTTATACAGTGTAATAAAAAATACACGGTAAGTTATAAAAAAAATTTGCTGAAGTATAGAAATAACTTTTTGGTATTTTTTATTTAAAAAAAATAATACTGTAATACTTTGGACTAAGGTCCCTTTTCACTCGCGGAGCTTTTCCGCAGTAGATATGTTGATGATCATTTTCCAAGGTTTTATCTACAATATTCATT
>JAOXNN020000057.1:1826010-1841350 GCA_028571205.2 Hydropsyche betteni | reverse complement strand
ATATATACCTCGCCATTGCATTATAATGTTAACGAAAGAAAATTGGTAATTTCGACTAAACATAATTTAAAATATCTCAACCAAAAAAAAAAATGAGATTCGCGAAGCGTTAAGTCGATCACGTGGCACCTCCCTTATAACGAACATTTTACAAACAAATACGAATACGCACTCCGCTCGCGTGAAAAATATACGCCGTAAAAAGGAAAACATGGCGAGAAAATTACGAGACGTGTTTTCGGCGGAGACGGTGTGTTTTTCCGAGGCGTCAGCAAATCACGAGGGTATAAATATACCGATAAACAACAGCCGAGAGCCACTGCGGAGCTGAGGCACCTTCGAGGACCACCCTAGGACGCCGTGGGGGGAGGTCCTTGGAGTGGTGGCCCTCTTCGTCCTTCGGCGGGCATCGCATGTCTCAAAAGTCGTGCTCTCAAAAATATGACGCGTGTCGAGGGCGGCTTTGTCGTCTTCATGTTGTGTATTATGTGAAGTCTTCGGAGTGTTTTTGCCGTTCATTATTTTTATTATTTAAAAGCCGTGAAAAGGCTTTTGTGATTTTTTTTTGCGGACGGCACCACGGGACGACGTTTATCGCCGTTTGCATGGCAATGCTTTTATCGAACGGTGATTTGAAAGGGGATTTTTTATTTATTTAATGGAATATTTTCGTTGTATTTTCATTGAAGAGGTTAAGAATCTTTGCATACATGTAATTTTTTTTAGTTCGGAAATTTTTTTGTATAAGGTAGTGAAATTTTTATATTATAAAATATAGCCTGAAGCGGCTTGAAGTAAAAATATACAAGGGGATGGTTAAATTAGATACAAACTCAAGTTAAAATTAAAGAGAAATATATTTAGACGCACAATATTAAACTTTTGAATACATATATCTACACTTCTGATATGATACCATCAAAATATTGTTACAGAAAATGAAGGATAATCATATGCAAATAAAGATCGATTACTAGCGGTATTTGTTTAAGTGTACATGCTTGATCTTGAAACAGCAATTAATTCTCAATAAAGTTTCGATATTGAAAAAAAAAAAAAGGATAAAGAGAAAACGAGAGCTTAAACAAACTTTGACTCCAACGTCAAACATTCGCGAAGAGACTTGGACGAACCGAAAGCTTCTGTGCTCTATATACAACGTTCCGTTGTGGCTTCCAGCATTTATTCCCTAAGGAACACGACTAGTACACTTCGCCTAAGCAAACCCGATGTTTTCCCATGGGATTTCTGTCCCAAATGCGTCTGTCCGAAGGTAAATAACGATAACTGTAGCCATAGAGAAATAAGCTCGCTCCAGAATGTCTGATGCGTCATTCGAAATGCCAAACAAATACCCGTTCTAACATACCACAGAAGATAAACTCAAAGTTTTGAAATTAATTCGAATTTGCCAATATTTTGCGTATTCAAATACATGTTTTAATATTTATAAATTGCATTCGATCAAATGGTGAACCGTAATCGTATATTTGACTAAAATGTGTGTTTTGCGGGCACAGAGCTAACTTTTCGGCGTTCGTTATCCAATTTGTTGGAGCGAAAACGTCTATTTTGAAATTTTATTGTGCTCACGTGTGTGTATGTAAGTGTTCGTGTGCTCTTTCTTTCAAAGAAGTCTCTCTAATAATAAAGTGTCTCTCAATTTAACGTTTTGCCGAGCGTGCGCCGCTTCAACAACCCTTGTCAATAACGCTTCCTTTAGGATCAGACATTTGCGGCATGCCAATTCGCCGAAACTTTTTCAACTTATGAAATATTCATTAAATTTCGCAAAGGTCGAAATAACTGGTGGGTCTGCTTTTTACATTTCCATCAGAACGAGATGCAGATTGCTTTGTGAGTGTTGTTTTCGCGTGTCCGTCAAATGGAAAAAAATCGTACTTTTCCGAACCGAATTGCGCTCGAGATCGTAAAATGGAGGAAAACATGAAAAGACACTCTCGTCTCTTATTATATGGTAGCTTATTTTAATTCCGACTGATTAAAAAATATTTAGGGATTAGGCGGGATTTGTGCGATGCTTGATATAACTCTTGCAGAGAGTAGTGAATGAGAAAATTTTGTGTATTTCGACCACTACTTATTTGGCAAGGTTTGCACAAATAGAAAGTTTGCACATTTAGTTGGAAACTCTCCGGCAAAATTATGCAATCTATGGACACTGCATAACTTTGCCAAATGACCATCTTCATTTCGTGTCCCAATATATGAGTTCTGTGAAACGGCGTATTCGACGTCGCTTAATAACTTACGTGACTTTTAAAATTGTATTTTCTATTGAGACCATACAATATTTTATTGGTATTTGTTATACGATCGGCCATTGAGTGTGTACTTTCTCGACTTCATTTTCTAATGGCACAATCGAATCGAATTCATCTTCGAAAATAAAATAAAATGCGAGAGCTTTTCCAACGAGCTTTCTTTAAGCTTTTGCGCTTTAGAGCTTCATTTTTCAGCGAAATTGTATTCGTAAAAATTTTACGAGTACTTTCGAGGTACAAGACGATCATATTGTATTTTCAAAATGGTCAAAAAGTTAGATATTCCATCGACATATGAATGTTTGTATCATGCACGTTAATTATTTTATTTAAAAATCCTTAATAAATTAGTCGCAAAATATCAAATATGTTCGAAAATTCCGGTGAAAAAAAATCGAAATCTATACGTAATCGATTTTAAATAGACGCATTCAAGCGGGTCGTGTAACATCGAAACGAATTAGAAGTTTTCGCATTTTTGACATAATTGTTCGTGCGCTCGGGGCGTTTGTCCCGTTTCAGCATATCGGAAACGAGCCCTCGACACCCTGAAACTTTTCCCGCCGATATCGTGGAAACTTTCTAATCTCACCCCCGCCTACTAGACCGCCACGGAAAACCCAAGTTCGACGTTAATCTGTAAAAACGGCAGACTTTGCTCCGCCGTACACTTCCATATAAGTGCACGTCTTATACGACTATCAAATTTAATCTACGTACAGTATTCGCTTCGGCAATCAGGAAATTTTAATTCAAACATACAAACACAAAGCGAATAAGATACGTATTCTGCACACGTTGAAGAATAATGCGCACCTGAACGCCACTCTGCCTTAACACGACACGTTCTCATTTCCGTACATTTTTTTAATGAACGTGCCACGTTTGAGGAGAGGTTGACAAAGGACGCTCCTTGTTTCCTGAGAATGCGCCATGACGCATTTTTAGAATCGCACATGTCTCGAATCATTCGCTTGGCCGAGTTTTGTCCTTTGTCGAATGTTTGAGATGCGCCTTTTGGGTGCTTGTCTCGCACTCGAATGCTCATAACCGTATTGATTCATATGTATGAACACTAAGATTTGATTTTTTCGCAATTATTCGAATTAAATTTCAAGTAAAATTCATTTGATTATTATACATTTTGTATCTTGTTAGTTTTTTTTTAAATGTGGAGAAATGTGTGGATCAAAGATTGATATGTGAAGTATGTACTTGAATGATATCTAAAAAAAGGAAGAATGAGTAAACTATAGATAAAAAAACATAAAAATATGTCGGTAAAAATTGCTCAAAATAGACAAGACATTAAAGATCTTCATTAATTAATAGATGGAGAAATGGTCATATAATATTTACTAGCATCTTCATGATTGGTTATATTCCATTTACGAAAAGTTATCTGTACCTATAGTACCTAGTAAGTTTACTTGTAGTTTATGTACGCATTGGGCTTGCGTGTTTGTTTCACATTCGAATTAATTAGTTTATTCTTACTGCGACACCGTCTCTAATACGGCTTAGTTAGATTTGTAAAATAAAGGTTTCGCTTTCGAGACGTGTCAATTTTGTCGGAGGAAAATATGCGAACACGCAAAACTAGCTGGTTAGCTTTAGCTTTGATCAGTGAAATATTCCATATGGGGGCTTATCGGATTGTCGATGGGCCTTTTCAATTTTCATCTCGTCGTTTTAATGCATAAGTTGTGTGATGAAAGAGTGATATCGTGGTAGCCTTTGAAATTTGCGTTAAGATTTTCTCTTGTGCGCGTAATGGTCGACCTTTTGCCGATGTGCGATATAATGTGGCACTTTGTCGATCCATCAAAGTTTCCATCGTATTTCATAGCACTTTGATGGATTAACCGGATTCGATCGTATATCGATAATAAGCTTTGATAGTCGATAAGAAATTTCAATTTATATATTATCAGTAACTCAAATTCATTTTATGAAAAAAACTGAGTTAGAAATTTTGTTTATTTCTTACATTTGAAAAATCAGAAAGTTCACAAAAGAAAAAATGCATTATTTTTTCAAGTTTATGAAAAAAATCACAATTAAAAAAGTACACGTTTTCTTGTTTTCGATTAATAATCAAGAACGTGAATTATGATGAAATTTGATATTGAAAAGTTTTCACGGAAAATTTGCAGAGATGAAATAAAGAATGCCGAGTTAATCGTCGATAAATAAAGTTGTCGAAACTTGAAAAGTTTAGTGAAAAGCATAGGAAAATTCTTGAGAACCTGAAACTCGATAACGAGCGGAGATTGAGCGATTTTACTTTTCAATTAGAGATTCCGAGGAAATGCCACGAAATGTAAATAAAATAGTCCCAATCATTTTAGCACAATACGATTCATAAAATTTATTTAAAATGTTGAAGCTCGCGATTCAATTATTTTTATTTATTTAGGTGAAAGTTTCGTACGTTCCTGAAAGACCAATTAATTCGCTGAGATATAATAAATTTCTCGATAAAAGTATCGAATAAGTATTAAATGTCGTATTGAAAATAATTTATTTGTAAAATTAAAATGCCAATAATTTATAAGATTTGATAATATTTATTCACAAACATTTTTGTGAATAAATATTTTTCAAGGATATCAAATTTGTAAATAAATTCGAGCACCTAAGAATAAATAACATAATCGTCTGTAGGATTTTTTTTTGCGTTATTATACTTTGAGATTAAATGCGGCCAAAGAAAAACGAAGAAAAAATATAAACAAATAAACAAGAACACGTTTAATCAAAAAATAAACACTCGAAAAATTATACACAAAAAGTCAAAAGGAGATTGTTTATTATTGTATATTTAACGATGAAACAGTATAATGTATTCATTCCTCTCGATAAATATAAACGCGCAATGAATGTCGATGATTACTCGTTATATTAGATTTCAATCCAAATAACGTTTTGACGCGAACGAAACGAGTTGAAATTTTCAATTTAGATTGTATATTCTAATGGAAGTTGCTGTATATTGAAAACTCATCAGCATCGCTCACATTGGAAATGTTCTGAATAAATACAAGCCGTTTTCGTAGCCATATTGTTTCTGTAAATGAATTTATTTCTATCGTATAATACTATGTTATTATACGACTTTTTCATTCGAATATGAAAGATAATTAAATTTACTAAAACGGTATTTTTGCAATATTGTCTTAAAATTTGGTGGTCTATATACTTAAAGTGATTAATGGTTAATTGAATTTTTGAATAAAATAATATTTTAATTACAAATTTTTCGAATGTTTTTTTGAAAAAAATTGATGGTAAGAATTGTCATGCGAAAAAATCGTGTTCATTTACATGGAAAATTTTTCTGGAATTGGGCCATAAGACGAATACGCACTGTAATGATAACGTCCCAGTTCGTACGGGTGCGATGAAAAATTAACGAAAGTCGTAAAAGACTCGAAAGACGGTAAAACTGTTGACCCGTAAGAACTAATAAAGACGGAATCGCTAAGCGTATATTTTACCGAGCTTAACGACTTAGTTAGGGCGAGAAAAACGCTCCAAGCGAAAAGCTCACAGTCCCCCTTCAAAATATATTATAAAATTATTATAGAAATTTTCACACAACAAACCGTATTGATTCGCAATCACTCGCACGTGAAGTTTATCGCGGTTTTGTATACGCAATATCCGTTTAGTATGATGCAGGGCCTCAATTACTCGGAGTGGATGTTTTATGTTGATTCGGTTATTCCGGTGGTGATTTTCCTTATACGCCAGCTGAGTGCCTGCATTTTACAACCGCTTCCCTCCTGAGTGTATGAAGTATCGTAAAAAACGCTCGAAGGGTTTGAAATCACTAAACGAAAAGTATTTTCGATGGATTAACCAAGTTGGAATAGAAATACGAATGTACCCGAGCTCGGTTTCATTTTGATTGGGACTTATGTTCGATTTTATAATTTTCCAAAAATAAGTATTGATCTCGGTTTTAGCCGATTAATTTGATTGAGGTTCGTTTAATATTATCTTAAATAAATACTGGACTGATAAAAATAAATCACTTTATTTGATTGTAGATAATTATTGAAAATAATCTCTTCTACTGTGTAATCGGATCATATTTGAAAACCATCCTAATGGAAAAATTCATCTTGATTTACCGATAAAACATAATAGCTAAATTCTATGACGAATTAATTTATTTTCAGAATATCCGAAAATACAAACATTCAATTATTTCTATAGCCATCTTGACCCATCCGCAGGGTCACCAAGGACCCGAGCATCCTTAAAGACTCGGCAATACACTAGCATAACGATAATTGTCTCGAGTGTCTATTACCGGCCAGAAACCCCGAAATGTGACTGAGTGTCACTTAGCACTAAAGACGGACAAAAATGAGGGCAGTTTCGCTTTCACGTCCGCATAAATGGAGTGACACGACGAACCTAGGCCCATTTCGGCCTTTATTGCGGCGGCCCACTCCCACGCACCAGATACGATTAACAAGAGACAAATTCATTGTTATTCAAAATTGAATTGTCAAGAGAGGGACGATTCGCCATTAGGGAAGAGTGGTTGATGAGGGTCACGAACGCGGGCGCCATAGGTCGCATCCAGTTATCTTGGAGGGCTTTGGTCGATTAACATGAACGGTTTGGTAATTAAATATTTTTGTGATCGAATTAATTATGTCTGCGGATATTTAGACGAATAAATAATAAACTTGGTCAATGCGAATTGAATTGTATCGAAATAGTTCACGAGATTCAAAGCTACTATGAAGTTGGTGAACGATAAGAAATCAGTTCGAAATGTCTGCAGCTTTTACACACGAAATTCAATCACAAATCAAATTCAACCTTTTAAACATCAATTTCTACACTTTGAACTTCAAATCAAACTTTTAAAAATCAAATTTAATCATCGAAAATATATTTCCTTCATTTTTAATTTTTTTATGATTTCATGAAAAGTATAAAAGAAACCTTAGCTACACTTTCATGATATTTATTTTATGAATGATTTGTTGAAAAATGTAATTAGTTATGTGTATTAAAAAAAATTAAAAATCACCGAGATTATTTAAATTAAATGAAAAAGTAGATAATATATCATTGAATACTATTTTTTTGTGGCACATCAGGTGACCCTAATGTAAGCGATCACTTTTCCGTGACTATCCTGGAAAATTTTAACTGAAGTGGTTTCCGTTGCCTTTTTCAGTGATTAATTACTATGAAAATGGTCTTAATAATAACTTCCCATGGTTGAATTTGATTTTTAAAATGTTTAATATGAATATGAAGTTTAAAACGTTGAATTTTATCTGAATAAGATTGAATTTAGAGTATAAAAGTAGTATTGATTTAATAATCCACATAATAAAAATATAAAACAATTAATAGAATCTATAAACCCACTGCACAATTAACAACCTTAAACCTCATTTGTATATAATAAAGAAACTAACATAAGCTCGCGCAAGGCACAACACCGAACCGGAGGATTAAGTGAAACCGTAAAGCGCACCCTTAACGGCGACGTACGACATCCCCTAAAAACTTTCTACGTATTTTTAATGGTCGCAAATAAATTCGAAGTGGTCTCCCGGCCCATACACTCTTTTAATGGCAGCTGACTTTTCGCCATGGCCATCACCATATACGGTGACGTCTACAGCAGCCTCTTTTCTGGGCCGCGATAATTGCACATAAATAAGCAACGTATTGGAGCCGGGACGATCGTCCACTGTCGGCCCAATTAAAAGTTCGACGAGTCTGCATTGTGTTCGCTTTGCTGAGGTCCGAGTCGTAAATTTGACTCCTTTTATTTCGGGACGATTCTCTGGATGTATGTTGAGGATTCGAGTGGGTTTTTTTCTGGTTAGAGACGAGTTGCGGTCGTTTGATGGGCGTGTGTTAAGTTTTAATGTCGTGGTAAATATTTTTTACTTGGTCATAGTAAAAATTTGTTTGGAATCAACGTTTTTTGGAATTTTCATTTTTTTAAAGTTATCGTTTCTTTAATATATAAAAATATTTGTGAAAAGTTAAAATTGAAGTATTTAAATAGAAATTTTGATCAAATATTTTTGTTACTGAAATTCAAATATTGTTGCAGAAATTTCCAATAAATTATTAAAATTTCTCGTTTAATGAAAATCATATAGATTGAAAGGAAAATGGTAATAAATTACGCTTTCGGTTCTCGTGAAAGCGAATTTTGTGGTTAAACGAAACAATTACTCGTTGAATTCGAACAATATATTGATTTTAATGATATCGACTTCAATCATTTAGAAAATTATTTCAGAAATATATAAAACTACAGAGAATTAAATTTAATTAACTATTCACTTTGAAAGAAACCACTCTCGTGAAAGCTAATATGTAAAGCTTTACATGACTAAGCTATTAAGATTCCGTACACTATACTCGTCCGTTTAATGTTAAGTCTAAGATCCAAACGGTAAAAGCAAAGAGAAACTGACAAAAAGATCATAACTCATACAATAAACGATATATCTTCCTTTATGAAAATCGTAACAAGATTTTCAGCATACATTTAAACCAAAAATAATTTATATAACATATAAAAATAGCTTACGATTCGTCGAGCATATCTTCCACAATCCAGACACAGTCAGCTTAGTGAGATAGTCTTTATCGCCCGTACCGTTGTACGCAGGATTGCTCATCTTCTCCTCAGTGTGCAGCCACTGATTAGTGGTGATAGCCACAAGAACTATAACAGCACTAACAGTGGCCGAAAGCGGCGTTAATATCCACAAACAAGTGACGGTTGCGTCAAGTTGCGCACTCGAAGGCAGTATGGGAACGGTCTCCACGGGCAGCACAGAGCTCGAAGAAGCACCAAACGAAGAGGCCACCCTGCACTGGTTAGCAGCTGACAACGAGTTGCCGCTGCGTTGATGCTGCTGATGGTGATGATGAGAATACGACTCAATATCGGGATCGTACGTCCTGGCGGGACGGTACCCGTCGTAGCCCAAAGTATAAAACGAAGGAGGGCTCACTGTAGAGTTACCAACGCTTCTCTTTTCGACTATGGCACTCAAAGAAGGTGGTTGGATCTTGGCATGGGATGACGATGGGGTCGGAGAAGGCGCTGTCCTGTCAACTTGACGGTAGTAGCGCTGGTCCGGCTCGTTGACCGAGGCTCGGAGCATAGTTCGACGTCTCCACTGCCACCATGTAATATCTTTTGTCTGTTGTTATCTGTGCCAGCGTATTTTGGATCGGATGTTATGAGTATTCGGTGGTTGCGTTAGTTTTTTCGCTGTGTGCTCGGAGTCTGTGGTTGCTGGTTGTCGTTTGCCAACCGTCGCTCTTTGCGGCGTCGTACATCTTCGCCTATAGTGACATGCTCGTTTTAACGATTCGTTCCGGATTGATTGATGTTCATTTTATTCGGTCGAGATCTGAAAATGAATTATATATGATTAAATGTAGAAATAAAAAAAGTACGACGGTAAAAATAAGATCATATTCCAGCTGAGTCATCAGATATTTTATAACTCTAAGTACAAGACAATATTAAACGCACATAGCGGAAAACATATAAGGGAAAATAATATGAATTTAATTGAGGCTAATGACCATCAAATATTACCCAACCAGACCTGGGATCGAAAAAAACGACGACCCAACCGCTATCAAAAGCCTCGCCATCTCCACGGATATACGTTTTATAAATGTACATTAGTACACGCGACACGGCTCGCGTTCCTCGATTTCGTTTTATTGAATTCTTCCGCCAAATAAAGCCACCCGCCATTATGACGTCCCATAAAAGCGACTCAAGAATAAAAGCACTGATTGGTTTCATTTGGAGCGGCGACCCCCGCTTGGATGACATTAACGCACCCCGTATCCGAATTTCCAAAATAAAATCGAATCGATAGAATAAAACAATAAGTACGAAGGAATCGCACGCCCCGATTGAAACCCATTGTGATTTTATATGGCAATTTGTGCCCGAGGCTGACCCCGTCATACATTTATTTTATTTTTTTCCTCTCGAAGCCACAAACGGTGGGAAAGTTTCCAGGGCGTTATTCGTCGACGTCGATTTCGTCGGACGTGACGAAACCTACTGATAGAGGGAAAAAAAGGTTTCGCACGAATGCCATCTCGATAGCTGTATCTGTATGCTCGAACAGTGCGAGGGAAATGGCTATGAAAATTGTGCGCTTTGTGGGACGAAATGTGTGTATGTGCATGTGTATGCCGGAATTTTTCCCAACAGGGAAAATATGTTGAATTTTCCGCGACGGAGGAGAGGTTCGAATTCGCAATGTTGTGCTTTCTCTTATCTTTCGTGCGGGACTCGTTGCGAATTTTTCCTATGAAACGTGCACGTTCAAGTTCCTATCGATAAAGCTCATTTATGCAACTATCGCTGCTTTTGTTTTCTTTTTCCGTATGCTGCATGAGAAAACTCTTTTTTTTTTTGCTTTCGTTAAACATATTTTGAAAGTATATCTACTATAGTATCTTATTCCAAATCAGATTTTTCGTTAGTAAATATCGAATCAAGTATTTACTAGTATATAGGCCCGATGTTAATAACATAGGCTGTGAATTGATAACCGTACTATTAAGTAATTATCGCGCTTTTTTAAAAGTAATCATTTAATTATTTATTTGAGAAATCTATCGTGATTTATGAAAATTAATTAATTAATTTTAAGCACAATATTATAGACGTTAAGGGTGTACGCATAAAGACCATTTTAGAATAATTTTTAATATTTTTTTACTACATATTTAAAAAAAAAGATATGGACTTAAGCGGGCGTTAGCGCTGAGGTTTAATCGCTCATTTTGCAAGCGAGACTAACCGGGTTCGAATCCCGGCGGAGTAACTGCGATTTTTTAATTCGAAAAAATAATCGTATCGACGGGTCGGTCATTTTAAAGTCGCGAGCGTCATTTACACAGATACACAGACACACATATGTACAGACATGCAGACGGACACACACACACACACACACACACACACAAATCCATTATTATATATAGGGGATTAAATTGAATCAACACAAAATTTCAAAGTTCTTAAAAAAATAATGAAATGCGATACAAAAATATTTATAACGAAATATGTTATACTAATAAATGAAGATTTTTCTTAATGTTACTTCGTGGAAAATTAATTTTGTAAAATATACAAAATTAAAAGCACTCGGGAGATAGAAAGTTCGCTATCAAACGGCCGTTTAATGGGTCTTTTGATCCCGTTAGAGACCCTTTCGTCAACCCCTTTTCGATTAATAACAATTAATCGATAATTAGGGATCAAACAACATAGTTTTCACGGCGGCCTGACGTATCATGAAAATGCTAAATCAAAACCGTATTACAAAAATTTCGCTCCACAAAAACGTATTAAATTTTATTAATATTTTCGAGTACTCTTCACGAATACCGTTGCTCTCCAGTGTATTGTTAATATTATATTATGTTATGAACTTTTTGAATATCTAATATATTAAATGGTACAATTTTACGTCCGTGCACATATAGAAGAGTTTTTCGAGTATAAAGAGGCTCTCTTGTATGTAGAATGTTTACAAGCATTGGAACAAAGAAAAGTCGTGTACTCTTGAAATAATGAGGAAAAAGTCGATCGGAGCGAGGTTCATGTAAGCAGATTATTTTTTTTCATTTCTATATACAATTTCGATAAGTACACTTGTTTCTTTTTCTTCTTTTATATTATCATTATATTTTTTAGTCCACGTGTTTTTGCTTTCTTCGTTCAGGTGAAAATTTATTTGAATATTTTAAGGAGACTTTTCCTTTCTTCAATATGACGACTTATTTCAGATTTTGGATACTATTATTTGTTTTCCTTTTAGGTTTGTAACAGATTTTATGGGTACTGTTATTAAAGGTTTATTTGTCGAGGGTCCGAAATTCGAAATCATAAATTTCGTCTATGAGAAAATTTCTCCGTTCGCAAAACAATAAAACTAATGACGCTTTCGGCGGAAGCGAATTTCAATTTTCATCGATTATGGAAGTGAGACAATAAAATCGTGAACAAACATTAATTAACCCTGTAATTTGAAATCTATTCATTTATAATTTTTTATTGAAAAAATATTTAGAAAAAAAAATAAACACCCTTTCTTTCAAAAACAACTTACTTTTGATATTTATAAAAGGGAAAATGTACTATTTTCGACAAGGTACTTTAATTGGAAAAGTGTTTTTCAACAGAATACTCTACTATAATCTATTCCCAAGCGAAAATAAAGATTCAGCCGTTGAATTTTAGTACAATAGATTGTAGAATACGAGTATAGTCTGATCTAGTAAAGGTGCACCAAAAAGTACAATTTGAATTTTCAAAATATATCTTGAAAATATTGATTTTGACATTGAACATAGCTCAACTACACTATAATAATAATAATTAGAAATAATTTAAATTGATCACTTGTACAAATTTTTTTATAATACTTTCATACGACTTTATTTTTGAATTTATAGATTTTATCACGTTGATTGAATACAAACTTTAAAAACACCCTGAGTCGAAAACGAGCGTGTTTCAACGTAAGTTTTCACCAACGTACCTGGCAAAAACAAACTGTGTCCGTCGTAATGGCCGGCGGGCAACAGGTACGCGCACCAGCGCTTTCCACCCAATTTTCCACCATCTACTACCTGTGTTATAATTTCAAGAGCTTTGTTTCAAAATAAGATATTTAATTAGTTCAAGTTTTAATATTGTCTAATGTACGATATAGTTTTTTTTATTTATCTTATTTAGTTATTTTTATTTTTTTATCTCTATAGCGATACCAACACCTAAAATAACATAAAATTCGAATGATTGTCATTTATTCACAATCGAACTATATCATGTAAATTTTATGATAGATTGAAAATTATCACTAAGAAACTTTTCCATTTAAATATATAAAATAAAAAGAAACTCACTCAAAATTAAACCATCACACTTTTGGTTATCAATTAATTGTTCTACCTTTAAAATAGACATTTCCATTTCAAATTATAAACAACACGCAATTTCCGCGTAACAAATTGCGCCTTTTAAAAGCGCATCTTCCTGAACACAACGTCTGGGTAAAAATGATTTCCCTCTCGTCCCAGAGCGGTTTTCCCCAAAGGCAGTGTTGGTTGTTGGTATCGCTCTGTTTTCACACCCGTGTCTTAATTATGGACGTGTTTGTGCAGGGTGTAATTAAATCGCCTCATACGTGTCCGATGTTCGCCGAGACGATGTTTGAGCAGAGTATTATGAACAGGATGCGTTCTACTTTGTTTGCTTTTTGAATTTTAAATGTTTGCAAAGGGTTGTTTGCGGTGTTTGCGTCGCATGATGAATGCGATTTTGATCGCACCCGGGTTTGTTTATTGTAATGTAGTTGATTTTCGTTTGCGCCAATATTTTCGTGGACAATATATATGTCAAAAATATTATTTTTGATGAATTTCTATAATGAAAAGTCATATAATGTCACATCTGAGCTATATATGTATTTGTATGATGGCCAAAAGAATTATCAATCTTGCATCATAGAAAAAATTTATCAGTAAATAAGACCAAACCAGAAAAATTTTCTACCGACGTGTGTTGTACATAAAAATGTAAAATATTTAACTTTCGATTTTTTTCCACAGTTGAAACTATCTACACGTATTTTGTATAATATTTATACTATACAAGTCTATTTGAAAGCTCTTTTCTCAACAAACATTTGGTATGAATTACATAGAATGCATACTCGACTCACAATAAACATTACATAACATCGCAAGCCCGTATTTTCAACTTTTAACCTTACTCTTTCACCATGCAAAGAACACAAAACTCGGACCATCAATGGGCATATTATTTTCGAAAATCTCCTTTTTTCGCGCTCGTTGTTTCGCCCACTTTATGATATATTCGTTCCGCGTTGTTGATTTACGAGCGCGGACACGAGACCCGTCAAAATATATAAATCTAACCGAGTCTCGGGCTTATCCGACCGGTCGGATTTATTATTTTTCTTCTTATTCGCATGCTTTTTTTTCGTTGTTGCCAGTTTTCGACAAAAAATAATGCAAAAGTAGCTTCGGAAAATAAAACTGGCACGCGAACATCGTTCCGTATTTACAAAGCGCCGGTTCATATTGAAATTTTTATATGCACCACTACGGTTTTTATGTTATATGCAGCGAATTGTATAGATATTTTTTTAATAAATCACACACTACAATATCCACCGCTCTGGTACACATCAGAAATAGACCACCCATAATAACCGGCCGACACAAAAAGAAGCCATTAATATTCTTCAGAGGCGAGACACAAAGCAAAACCCTATCCAAGAATTTCAGAACAGACCGGCGGTCAGAGGCCGGTCATCGTGAGCGCAGCAGTTTGATTGATGTATTCGGAACTGTCGAGATCATCTGGCAGCAGAGGCTCGATCGACCGGAAAACGCTCCCATAGAGCCTTCTTTATGTAATGTAATGCCCCTATACAAGAGAGGTGGCGTTTTTCCCGGCGAAGATTGGACCGCTTAAGAGCGGTGGAAAAATCGCCGCGGAAAGCGGTGGAAATGACTACAGCGAAAGGGTGTGACCGATCCCGATTCGAACTTATCAATCGTCGCGAAATGCTCGTGTGTGATATTCTTTTTTTTAAATTGCTCTATTCATTTGGGTCTCGGTATACGCGGTTTTTTATACAAACATTTTATGTACTATACTAATAATAAGTAATGAAGATGCATAAACCATTTGCATTATACAATTTAACGAAAGACACATAAGCATAAAATACTCGAGCTTCATACGAATATAAGAAACGTCTTATTCTATACTAGACATTGTATTATTTATTTTTTTTAATCACCACTAATTCAATACTATAATAAAACTAGTATATAGGCCCGATGTTAATAACATCGGATGTGAAAAAAAATCATCATCACCATCATCAAAAGTCGCGTTTCGGGTCGTTCATATGGTTTTCACGGTTTGCTTGTCCCACCAATCCATTTGCTGCACATTCGTGATGCCC
>JAOXNN020000057.1:1764056-1810864 GCA_028571205.2 Hydropsyche betteni | reverse complement strand
TATATATATCGATTCTTGGAAGATATCCAACCTTAATCAAGACACTTGTGATGAATTGAAACATTCAAAACATAACCAGAACCTCAGAATATATAGAAGCCACATGAAAATCATAATGGAATATAGCCATAAGCCGAAATTTACTGTGTAACGGATAAGGGTTGAAGTTATTAAGAACGCTTGCACACGAGCAATTTACCTGACCTGCACCCTTTCACCGGAGTTCGCACGGGTCGGGTCGTGGTAATTAATGTCGGCAAGGAGATACCTCAACACCGA
The DNA here is from genome assembly GCA_028571205.2 of Hydropsyche betteni. NCBI lineage: Eukaryota > Metazoa > Arthropoda > Insecta > Trichoptera > Hydropsychidae > Hydropsyche > Hydropsyche betteni. The sequence continues at coordinate 1,810,585 of JAOXNN020000057.1, read as the reverse complement.
TATGAAACATCCGAAACGGCTAAAAACCGACCGCCCGAATGGAGAAAAAAAAACGATATACCAAATCCCGCCGTTTGAAGCGACCCGAATTGAGTTTTTCGTTCGGCGCCGGTCTACGGTCGAAATCTCCGTTTGTACCATGGCAATTGATATTATTGATTTTACATGTGGTCGCCCACCTGGTGTGCCCACAGAGAATCTCTTTTACAAATTACCGGTAATTACTACGTGGTCAGTGGACGTTGAACGGACAAATGAACATGGCGGCGCGTTCATTCGGCAAAAAAGTCCGAAATATGAACACAGAAAATGAGTTGTATCGTTTATTTAAATTTTTGTTTAAATAAAATAAAAAAATTTATAATGAAAAATATATTTTTTAATACGAAATTTATATCCTTTGAATAATTTCATATTGTATAAAAACCATCTTAGCGGCTGAATGTCGAAACTTTTTACAATCCTGCCCTCGAAATTCATGCGTTTGCGAATCGTAAAAGCAGTAGTATCTTTCAATTTGAATACAAACGAAAAGAAAAACGTCGTATTCTTATGCAGTACGCGAATCCGTAAAGCGTTTGAAATAATCCAAAGATACAGTACATTTTTATGAACGGCGCACTAAAAAGCGACATAGGCGTCGTAAAAACGGCGAACACCCCCTAGTGAAATAATATGGATCATAACATAAAGCTGAATTTCGGACACGTCCATTTTCGACGTGAAAAACTCGGAGAACTTACGTTTCGTATGATTTTCGGGGTGAAAATAAATTCGTTTATATAGAGTTTACAAAAAAAAATTTGTTGATGAATGGGCCATTCAAACGCAGCTTTGAAATTTTTTTAAATTAAATATATAATATACATTTTTTTATAAAAAAAATCTGTATATATTTTTCAAAATCTTAAGCAATACTTGGTATATATGTGTTTTAGTTAAGTCCTCAGTAAAATATTGTTTATCGCGTAACTGTCGCTTCATTAACCCCAACCGGAGCCCTTCAACCCTTCTGTTGGTCGGTGCTGGACCGCCGTTTTAATCACCCTCAGCCTAATTGTCCAACGACCCGTTCATATAATATTTTTGCTTGTCGCAGCGTCGACCATATTACGCCACAAAATCTTGCTTTAATAAATATTCGAATGAAATATAAGCTTATTATAAAGATGTGACTAGTATGGTGACCACGCCATATAAATGTTTAAAATTTCACCCGCAACTTTTTTGTCTTGATATATAACCGTTCATTATATGATTTTTCTCTTTTGATGGGAAATTATCTATGCAAAAGAAAGTGTTAAAAGTATGATGTTTTATATTTTATGTTTTGGATGTATGTTAACCACACAATGTTTGCAGCGAATGAATCGGAATAAATGTACAATATTGCTGATTGTACATTGCAGCCTACATTGTCATATTCGTTATATTATAGTTTATTGAAAAATATCGTATTGTGTACTGAATATTTTGTTTATTTTGAATTTATAATATACATTTGATACGAAAAGAATTTTTCTGGGAAAATATTAATAAAATTTAAGTATTTTGAAAAGCCTACAACTAAGAGTCATATACCCAAAATTCTTTTAGAAAAAATGTCGCCGATTTTTGGTGCGTGAAAGAAAGCATTCAAAATCGATGCCGACGATGTCTTGTATTAAACGTGCTTTTTTCAGGCGTCATTTCGGATGAAAACATAGATTTTTTACGATGGTCGCCTCATTACCCGCGGCTCCTTAAGATTTCTCCGGTTTCGTCCCTCCGTGCGATATTTTTCCCGCTTTTCCAGCCGGGCGGCCAAAAAACCGGGGCCATGAATCAAGCGACGTTGAATTTCCACGACAAAAAACACACAAACACGCATCCGAGGGTATCTTTTCGCCAAAAAAATAGGCTCTGGAAATAATTCAAGTGGGATACAAACGTTTCAATAGACAATGAATCATCGCATGAATTCTGAACTATGAAATTCGAGACACTTTTCACGCTGATTCATCAATAGCAATAAGAATACAATTATAATATTACATACATGTTTTTTTAAGAAAAATATGATATAATTGAATGATTCTATTAGTTTTCTTTTAAAAATTACAAATTTCTTCCTAATCAACTTTCACATACATACATAAAATTTTCATCGCTGAACCGATCGGGTTCAAGTTGAACCGTGGCGGTAAGTTACGGCCCATGGTTAAGCCTCGCGCACTAACTCATAGGCCGCTTGTTTCAACGGCCAACTTCTTTTGCGAGCGCGAGCTTTTATTGGCGGGGGTGCCGAGTGTTCTTTACGGCGACCCTTTTCTTTCCGGCTTCCGCGTATGCATTTATATTATGTGAGCTTTTTTCAGGTATTTCGGGTCGCCTGAAAAACAAGCGCGATAAAAAGCCGCCGCCGAGTCCATTGTGGATCGAGACTATGTATGTGGGATTTATTTTGATATGTGTGCAGTTTTTCTTTTATAAGATTTCGTTGTTTGAGATTGTTATTTTAGGAATAAATATTTGAGAGGAATTATATAAGTTGGATTCATATAAAATGGTATAAGAGTGCAACCAATAAAAAAATTATGTGACAATGAAAATAGCTTAATATTCCATCATAAATTTTTATTTAGTCACTTTTCAGTAAAGTTCTTTCATTTTCAAATCATTCCATATATGAGGGTGAATCAAGCAATATACATATATTAAATACGAGCCATTTGACTAAATCGATCCGCCGATTTCGGTTTTATTCCTTTTTCATGTTACTGCTGCGGTTGAGACCAGTCTTCCGTATAGAAAGGGTGGCTTTTACGCATCGAAACGGGAAAATTATCTAATTTGCAAAGGGCGCTTCCTCGAAAAAGTATATTGTGATCGAATTTTAAATAAAATTTCGACAGAGTAGCTGAATAATGTCACAATTGACATAGAAAAAAAAAGATTTATGAATAGGAAATTATATGAAATATTTCTCGATGATGCAAATGATTTATTTCCAATGTGAATACAAATTTTTCAGTCGCACGACTCATATTTTATTTATTGATTTCATAAATTGAGCAATATACTATCGTGTTAATTAAAACACTGGCAATTAGTATAAAATGAAAAGCTTCATTTAACAATGCTATGTGTAAAATAATTGGTTTTTCACGTGGAAAATAAATCGAAATGTTTTCGTTGATGTCGATATATCAAAATATATATTATAAATATGATTCATTATAATATTGAGCACTAAATAAGAATCAATCGACTTTTTTTACGCGAATCACAAAAGCTTTACGAGTAAACGTAAAAAGGAGGCTCGTTCCTCATAACGTCCATAGCGAAGCGACGCTTCGACTTTGTGCCGACTTCGTTAAATTTTATGAAATGTTCGAAGCCTTATATACACGAAAATAAATAAATAGGCATAGGTGAACACAGTGGGAAGTCGACTTATAAGAAATCGAGCTTTCGGAGTGTGTTGGAGAGGGCGAAAGTACGAAGGCTGTATTTCATCCGAAACGCACTGGCACGGCGGCGGCGGCGGCCAAACATAAAGAAGGAACACTTTTGTCATAAATTGAGTCGTAAAAGGGGCTTGAACTACGGCAGGTTAACTCTATAAAATCTCTATATAAAAAAACCTACGAAAATATGTGTGTATTTATGTGTGTGTGTGTGCGTAAGTGCTTACACTTACACTACGTCGACACTATGGAGTTCGATCGTGTTTTCGGCACCTAATGTGATTCTTAACGAGCTTTTTGAAATATTTTATTGCGATGCCGGCTCATATAAAATTTGCAGCTTTTTCGGCGAAATGCGCAAAAAAGCGAGTCGAGATTTCAATCGTTCGAAAGCTACGAGAGTGTGCGCCGAAATAATATTTTATCAAGGGTGAATGTATTCGATGCAGGTTTATTTGGAATCGACTCCATTTTTTATACTTGCTCGAAATTGGTGAATATTGGATATTTCGTACATTCTCGGATATCAAAATACTGTATAACCGGTAAGATTTTAATTCGAAACGCTTAAGTTTTTAGGATTATTAATGAAAAATCTTGTTTGAAAGATACACTTCGAATCACGCAGACAATGCGAATTGAATTTCAACAGTGCCGTAAATCAAACAAGATATTTTATCAAAATCTTCGAACAAATGGCTGTTCATTTTTGGTTGGTTCCGACGGATTAATTATGCGGATTTGTGACGATGAAGCTTGCTAATTTGCAACAGCCCGGCGCTAATAAATTCCATTGTTTCAAACTCTTTGGAATTATCACAGAAATGAAACCGACGTTTCATGAACGACGACGAGCAAGACGCACCACTATTGTTGTTGTCATCAAAATTTCCGGGATAGAATAATTAGATTTCGCCCGTGGAGCTTTCGCAGTAAAAGTATGTTTAGATGTAAAAATAAAATAAATTCACCTGAGTGCGGAGCTTAATTACGATGGTTTGGTGTTTTCAAATTATGATTTTAAAAAATGGCTATGTTGTTTTAAAGGTTAAAATAGTTATTTTATATTTCATAAACAACATAAATAATCAATGAAGAATATTGTAGTATGTGGAATTTTATTCCAAATTGAGTGTGAGTTTTGAATATGAAATCGATTTACTTGCTTTCTGGCTAATGTTCGTATGTGTATTACTAAAATTTCAACTGGTATAATATATTCGTTATCGTAATATTATATTATAACACAGTATAGTATGTATTTTGGTATTACGATTTTGTTCTTTATGTTTAAATGTCAAACAATAATAAAAACCTGTAAGTATATATGTTTGTAAATTAAAGACGAAAAAATTTATACATATAATAACATGATTGTAATGGAAAAACAAGTTTTAACTAAAATTTGAAAGTTTCAAAAACATTCAGCTTGTTATAGATGTTTTACAAAGATAAAATTTCTGAGATTGAAGAACTTACAAAACAAACGCCAAACTAGTTTACTTTTAAGCTGAAAGCTTTCAAATTGTAAAATTTTAGTTTTCTGCCAGTCATATATACATATATGTATGTAAGTAGAATGAAAGAAAAAAAATCTTGAGTTTAAGTTAGCAAAATAATAATAAATATATTTATTATCTATTAAATTGAGTTATCTTAACTTTGTAAAAAAGTTTTTTTATATGGCCGATTATTGTACAAAAATAATCTACCATGAATAATTTTCATTTTGTAAATTTGATTTCACTTTAGATTATTTTTCAAATTATTTCGTTATCTGAAACTATACAAGACACATACATTAGTATATTTATATATAACACAAAACTGAATACGAAATATTCGCATCGTTTATTGAATTTTTCTTGTGCGAGTTTGTGAAAGTACGCATCATCTTCGACGCGACACATAATGGAAAAGACACCTTTTTCAAAAGACTTCTTTTTCGTAATCTCTTCAGCGTATTCAGGTAGTTCTTATGTACATATCGTGTGAAATATAATATTATGTATGTATATTATACGTGAGATTTTCGCGATATTACATATCGTCGCTGTCTAGAAGTGAACGCCTTACACACGTACATATTTTTTCAGAGTGAAACATTTTTGTTGGCAAGACAAAATTTCAGAAAGATATTTTGAAAACATATAATGAAAAAGAAAAAAATAATCATTCAAGTTAACTAAAAAGTTATTTTATATAATATATGTCAGTTCAAATTGTTCTCATTGTAATTTATCTTTGATTATTAGTGAATATTTACAATATATCATATGCTGTAATATAGAAATACATTGTAAATATCCACTGATACAAATTCTGTGTAAGTGTTGTCACAGTATATGTCTTAAGTAAAATACTTGAAAAATCAAATAAAATTATATCAATAAACAGAATTGGCTCAAATCATAGCGTGAGGTCCTATGATGTATGTGAACTTAGTATTAGTATAAGAATACACATTAGTATAAACAAATATTTACATTCGCGCTTATTATCACTACACGGGCTTCACCGATATTCAATATTTTAGCAAAAACGAAACACGAAAGATATTTCCCATAGAATATTATTCGCTCACATCCAACAGATGCATTTTCCCCCCTGTCAGTATTCAGCACGAAAGAAGCGAATTGAATTTCACCAGAGTATTCGTCGCGCTTCCTTAACGGTTAGTGGGTGCGGTATGTTGCGTTATGTTACCATCACGGTATACGTCGCCTATATATGTAGTCGTTAAGTGTTTCGCTTTCAGCTCGCGTAATTATATTCTTTCGTTTCATTAAGTTTTGCAATAAACGAACAGCGGGACTCGTCGGGGACCCTTCGTCGTTCCCGTTTCTTTCGTTCCCCGTACACTTTTTTTTTTATTCCAGTTCACGTTTTCGCTTTTCTCCCGCGGCGCGGTGACCTTAATTGATAACTTTCCTCGTCTCGGTCGTATTTAGTCCGAAAATCCTTTTTGTGCTCGAGGCCTTTATTGAAACCGTTTTGTCGACGATAATTGGCAGGTTAATTTTTCTCGGTGAGTGGGAAAAAAATTGAAAAAATTCCCTTTCAAGTTTTGATGTTAGCGAGATTTTTTATTATTTTTTCGAATCGTTATGAGATTGGTGATTGAAAATGATTGTATTGTTTTTTCAGATATAAATTCAGAAATGTTTCCAAAATTTTTTTCAAATCAGATGTAACAAATTATTTAATTACTAGATCGATCGGAAAAACCCTATTTAACTTCCATCACGAAGCTTTGTCCAATGTATTTACATTTTTTTCGTCAGAATTCTCACCTGAATCGTTGAACAATCGAACTATCGATACAACCCATCCACCCCCAAATCGAGATAATGCAATAGAAAAAACCTTTTTCTGTTTCACGAACACAACGGTTAACCACCCGCCTACCCAACACTATAGACCCGTTGAGGAGTTTTTCAACCTCGGTTCTGCGGACCGAAAATCAACTGCAAAATGTTGAAATATCTAAAAATCAATATGAGTGAATATTGATATTACTTTTGAACTTGAAAATGAATTTGTTTTTTTTTTTTTGGTAATGGAAAATTGATGATTTATGAATGATGTATGATTATGAATGAAGCTTAAATTATTTGAAATTTTTTGAGGAATCAGTCGAAATTTTATAATGATATAGTTTTTAATAGTATAGAGAAACGGGAACACCCTAGGTGGAAAAAGGAACCATAAAAAAAAACCGAAAGGTGGCCGTATAACCTTTTACGCGGCCGCAGCAACCGGCCGCCCACCCCGTCCAGGATTTTGTAGGATTTGCCGTATTATTCGGAGTACGCTCGTCGGATTACCGCCGCCCTGGACCAAATCATTTGGACGGCGAGATAAAAAGCCCTCTTGAATATATTATACTGTCGGAAGGCCGCCCTTTTTGCGGTGGGCGGGCCGGGCGGCGACTTTCGGCGAACATGTGTTGCGCGCCGCTCGCGCGTGATTTGTAACGGAGGCTTTCTCTCTATCTCGTCGGGGAAAAAATGAAAATGTTGGTGGAAAAATGACGGTCCGAGGGTCGTATTAACTTGTCAGTGTTTCGATGTTTTTTTTTATTTACTTTGTGATTGTTCCATTAGGAGTGTGCAAAGATGTGAAAATATTGTAGTTGAAAATTTTTGTTTCGATGAACAAATGATTCTCTAGCATGAATTAATTTAATTTTAATAATTAATTTAAAATATGTAAAGATTTTTATATTATTAAAAAAATCAATGGTACGAAAAAAAATTTCAGAACTGTATGATGGATCGAAAATATTTTTTACTAGTATATAGGTCCGATGTTAATAACATCGGCTATGAATTGATAACCAATTGAATATATTTATGCAAAATTATTTTATAAACGTGCTGTTGCGTGATGCAATAAAACAAAAATTGAATACATATTTGCAAACATATTTTATAACCGTGCCTTTGCGAAATGTCTTCAAAATATAAGATTATATAAGATAAGATTATAACCGTTATTATAATGACCATAAAGACTAAATTCGGAGCTCCCGTTATAGCCGTTATATTTTAACGGCATACAGGCTATCAATTGTTTATAAACCAATCAGATTGTATTTCAAAAAATATCATGTGAATGAATCATAAATATTTTATGTTATAATCCTTCAAAATTTATATTATTGCCACTATATCTATATTCGAAATAGTAGCGTTGCCAAGTGTTGTATTGGAAACTATTCGAAACTGTCATAATATAATCCTCTCAAGAGAATCAATATATAAAATGATATCGAACTATAATAATTATTCAAATTTTTTATAAAAATACTTATGATCTGTGTAGATTGACGTTTGATTGTTGTACAAATTAATCGGAATCACGTATTTCGTGGCCGTCATAGAAATGCTGTGCAAAAACTGTAAAGGGAGACTACAGAAACGAGAAATTACCAGAGCGGCTGTCACGTAGCTTTCGAAACAGATCGGCGATAGGTCTGAACAACTTTCAGATGATACCCTCGAGGATATAGCAGGATATCTCTCTTGCTCTTATGTAAGTACATTGTTCACGTGCCTCCGATGTCCACGAACAAAAATCACCGAGGGCGCAAAGGATTAACGCGATGACGTGATTTGTATCGACTACGCTATTAAAACTTCGAAACCCTCGTTAATTTATATAAATTGCGTTGACCGTTCTTAAATATCGATTAAAATTTATCAAAATAAAATATATAGATTCCTACGATCAATCAATGATTGATTTTTTAATCGATATCTAAAAAAAATCTGCACTGAATCTACATGAGCGGAAACACGCAGTGTCGCTTCCCTATCCGTCCTCCCCTAGCCGGAGGCAATAAAACGGGACATTTGTAGGTTTTTCTTTCTTTCTTTTTTTCGTTTTAATTTGTCACGTAAATTCCGCCGACAACGGGGCTATATCCACGTTGTATATTCGAGGACAGGGGAGTGGGCGGCGTGCGGCGAACAGGACTTCCATTCCATTTCCCGACTCTTCCCCAGAAATATACCACCAGGCCCCAAACCAGCGCAATAGGGCCACTCTCTGATCCACTCCCGAGACGTTTCGGTATGTTGGGCAATCGTGGCCGGAATTTTTATCGTCACCTTTTCTTAATTTAGATTTTTAAGGGCCCTCCCATTCAATTCGGAACACTTAAAGTCTCTCCTGCCGCCTACCACCTTCAATGATTCCGCCTCGTCCCTCAGCGTCCATAGAATTGAAGACTCCTGAGCATAACGACCCCTTTGTTGTCCACTCTGAAAGCGTCTTCTTTTTTTATAGCGAATTTCGATTCGAACCGTATTGTCGATCGTTTGCGAATTAACGCGGTGCGAATTTCATATTCGCGGGCACCAAAACGGCCGTACTTGATTTTATTATTCGATTCACTTGAGCTGTGGCTTTGACCTCTGACAAAGCTCGGTGTGACCCTTTTCAAATAGCTATCAAAGCGTGAAAAACAGATTTATGTTATCATCCTTGTTCTCGCTCCTCTGGATTAATTCAATTTTTAAACGGTGCCGCAACATGGGATATCATGCAGCGGATGTTTGTCAACACGTCCTCATTTAATTCTATGTAAAAAATTATCTCGAATCAGACAAATTACTCTGAATATTTTAAAATGATTTTTGTTTCATTTTTCAGTTTTAAAAAATACCTTTAAAATAATTTATATTCTCTATATTCACATAACACCTTCGATCTTTTCTTTAAATATTTTCTTAATAAAAATTAACTAATATAATACAAAATTTTAAATACAAATGCTATATCAAACTTCACGTTCATGCATTTCATTTTCCTGTACAAATTTATCCTACATTTATTTCAGACAGTGTTCGAATGTACGTATTCACGGTCCAATTTCACGCGCAATTTGCTCTCGATTCACTTGCACATGCGATTCACACGCCACTACGACAACTCGACCGCCTTTTAATTCGATAAATAAACATTCGAAACCTTGCAGGAGTGCATCCTGATGCAAATCCCATCCCCGTTCTTTATTTATGAGATGAAATTCGCGCCGGTTTGGGAATGGCTCGGTACGCAAAGTATGCAAAGCGGCCACGGTGTAATTTAATGAAAATATCAAAACTTTTCATAGTTTAACTTTGGACCGCATAATGTCGGGACCTCGGATCCTATGCAGCTTGCACTTTTGCCCTCTTATGTACAAAGGGAAAAGTCGTCTACGAAAAGTGTGCCGTTTTAATAGAATTTAATTTTCTCAGTTTTGTGACTAGCGCCCACTACGAGGTAGAAAAGGCGGACCGTAATGAACACACAATGTTCTGTGAAATTTCTCTTTGCGATATAAAATCAAGTATCAGTGTCGACTTTTTGCCTTCGCATTTGAATTAATATACTTCGCTCGCTTTTCAAATGGATTCTGTAAAAAGGCGTACGTCGGGGCCGTAATGCATTATTCTACAGCGATAATTTTAAAACGTGATGCTTTTATTACTTTAGGCGTCATTTTGAAATATAAGATAATTTTCTAAATTAATTTTATCATTATTTAATCAAATTGATTCAGTTTTAAAATTATTAAGTTAAATTCTTAACCGCATATTAGCTTCATAATCCAGCTAATAAAAGAAAGCATCAAAGGCGTTGTAAAAGCATTATTGCGTCGTAAAGAATACATCACGATTAAAACACACCGGTGACTAATCGAGTTAACAATATCAAGCGAGACAATATAGTTTTCAGTTTTTGCAATGAAAAACTCGTATAAAGCTAAAATACGATTCAGGATCGCGAGATTTTAATTAATTAATCCCGCCGGAGAACGAGTGCTTGGGCGGCATAGTGGGACGGTTAAGGGGCTATCTCGGAAGAGTTAACCCCCTCAGGAAAAGGTCGCTTTATTGCCCTACGTGAGGATGGAACCTTCGAGGAAAAAATACCGAAAAAAAAATCGAGATTTCCATCGAGCCACGTCCCCATACCGCGACCATTCCAGAATTTACATTTTTTCGTAATCTGCCCTATAAACCGGTGTCTTCGTACAAAACCGCAGGTTATATTATATATTAAGGGAACGTGTCCGAATCGGACCTTTATAGTACGAACTTTATTTCCTTTATATTGCGCTTTTTAGTTTTAATTTTTCAGAATAAGACGGTCGGGTTGAGAGTTCGTGTACAAGATGTCACCGTCGCGTAATTGAAGTTGTACAGCACTGCGGTATTATTCTGGTTCGGGGATTTTTACTTTGTTTAGCCTTTGTGATTTTTGCCCCTTTTATCTTTGCTGTTTTTGTGTACATTTTTAAAAAGGATTTTTGTATGAAATTCGTCTGGGAAACGGCGAGAGCTGCCGCCGCTTAAAAACGACGTTCATATTTCTAAGTCCGCGTTTGAATGCTGATGATTTACATATTCAATGGTGAAATCGTCTCAAATGTGCTTGTATAATGCGATTTTCGTGTTGTAATATTTTTTTAAACGAAAATTATTCAAGTAGACTTCGCCAGAAAAAGCTATGCGAAATACAGATGGTTATTACACGAAATTTTTCATTTTGATATTCTAATATTGCAACGGAAAAATGCGAAAGAATATCTTGTAACATTTACGTCGTGATTTTCATACGGATCAAATGGTATGTTGTTAGCTATAATAATATCTCGTTATAAGAAATTTATATGTAAAAAACTGCTTTTATCATTGCCATTATTGAATTTCTAAAGAAGTGATATAAATCATATCAGTGCAACGAATGGTTTCTTTGAAAATGCTTTCATTTTAAAATGCTAGAGTCAGTTCATCATAAATTTGATTAAGTCGGGTGTGTAATGTTACCACAGTATTTTAGATCCATTTCAGTATCAGTGTACGTGCCTGGTCATACACTATGAGAAATATAACTTTCGTCGGCAAAATATTTTTACAATATTACTACACTAGAAATATAAGCAATTTTCGATCGCTTCGGATACTAAACGAAATTGCACCATATTTATTTACGTGAGAATATTTTTAAGAAATTTTTTTTTTTTATAAAATCGTTTACTTTACTAGTTTCAATTACGTTCAGCCTATTTATTACCGTACCCATGTTGAAATTAAATTGAGTTGGAACTTTAGTGAAATTGCACGTGCAAAGTAGAAAAGTCATACGAAAACTTATCTTATAGTCAGTTCATAAAATATTCTTCAAATAAAATTTTCATTTCATTCTATAACACAACGATCAAAATCAAAAATATTATATTTATAAGCAAACAGCACAGTTTTTCATCGCATAAACACATTGATTTTCTAAGTTAACGAAACAAGCAAAAAATATTGTGGTACAAAACACTGAAACATCGTGTCTGATGCGTCATGTAGAAAGTAGCAAAATTTGATGGACCGTTTTCGCGTTAACCTTTATCGTTCGCCTTTCAAAATTCGAACTCACGAGGAAGTACTTGTAGTTTGAATATTTGTGTCTGCCGTTTCATGCCCGAGCCGCTTACGACCTATGAATATTTTATAAACAGAGTGTGTATTTGCATATCTCTTTATGTACACACGTTATAAAATATTATTTATATTTATAATATTCAATAGGAACGCGTGCGAGCGCGAATACTCGAAATTTGGAGGTGAGAAGACGTTAAATTTAATTTGGCTTCAGTTACTTTTTTTATTTCTCCCCTAGCATAAAATGCGAACAAAATATATTTTTCTGCTCACGCTCACGAGCATACGTGGAAAAAATAAATTTTGAACGGAAATATCAGTTTTCTTTGCGATCATAATCGTGAAAAAGGAAACGATGTTCGTGATAATTTTACAATGTCAAAAATCTGATTCGAGAATTCTTTTCTTAAAACACAGCGAAAATAAAATAATTTTAATAACTTAAAAATACTTTTCGAATAAGTATTATCATGTTAAGCAACATGTTAGCATGATTATTCAATTTTCTTTACTCACTCTATAATTAAAATATTCAATAATGAAAAAGCGTCAATGACGATGACGATACGATATTTTCTCAACATTTTCAACCATCAAGTGGTATCGAAACCGCGTAAATCCAACATCTCAAACAACCATTCAAAAAATAACCCCACCTCGTCCATTGTTACACAGAGAAACATGACACTCTCCCACATATTACCGAAAATAAATTTTCCGCCATGACTCTCGAAATATTAACGATCAGCTCGATTTCGCAACGCAGTCACACTTTTGGGCGTTTCGCGAGCACGTGCTACGTACACACGTAGAGTTCCAGTTTCGGGATTTTCCAGGGCTTTTTTTCCACGGGTCCGTATCCAGTCGCAGAAAGCCGGCTCGGGCTTCGGTGAAACTTTCGCGTTTTTATTACGAATGCCGCGTAAGTTGTGGCCATTCGTTACGTTTGTTGGAAAAATAAACGCGGCGAGCGTTTCACTTCGGAGCCCCAGTCATATTATTTATTATAATGAAGGGACGGCTTTTTTTAAATATTTTTATTCTTATTTTTTTTGGGAAGCTTTTTCGCGAAATGTTTTTATCTTTTCGGTTGACGTATATATAATATTTTTTTTAATATTTAACAACTCGAAAAGCTAACAGCTTTTATATTTACAAAAGGATTTTTAAATTTGTTCCGTCGCAGAATTTTAAACACGCGACAATATTTTTTTTTATAAACCAGAACGTTTTTTTTAATTGATCATATTCGCAAAATTTTTAAATGATTGCAAATAAAATTGAAAGTTAATTATTTTAGAATATTGAATACCATCCTCAGTCAGACAAGACATTCAGAAATTTAGTTAGAAATATATATTTAATCTTTTAAAGCGTTATTTTGTAGTAGACACGTCAATATGTTAATGAAACAAATTAGCGGTTTTGAAGATAAATCGGTACACATTGCAACGTCGAATATTCGATTCTTATCCGATCTGCCATATTAATATAACATGACGGACAACGATGTGCATTAAATGTTGCGACGATGTGTTGCTTTAGCAATTATTCACAACGCGAAATGTATGCGAGCGCGTCAAAATGTCAACCGACACGACGCGGCGGTAAACCAGAGCGTAACTGCATATTAAATTTAACTGGGATACGAGGCTGCGAACAAAGCTCCACTTAACGTTTAAAGCTCGATTGCTTTATTCAAAATCCACTGGAAAAAATTTCGGAATTCTTTTTATATACGTTTTATGATTCTGATATTTCAGTTGAAATTTTCTTATTTGATTTAATAATATTTATATAATTTAACGACAAAGAAAAATAAGTGGTATTATAAGCATTTTTCGAGGTGATAGATATTGTTTGAATTATTCATATGTTTGTTTGAATATTATATAAAAATTTAACCGGTTCGAATAGTTATGTGGCAAGATTTAATATACGAATGGAAGATGGATATGTGAAATGCTAAAATGATATTTATTTTTTTTAAGAAAATGAGAAATGTTAAGTGAACAAAGAACAATGAAGAAAATATCTCAAATATGCAATAATTTAAAAAATCTTCACGTAAAAATTAATTAATTATTTTACAACTTTCACAATAGAAGGCGAGCAACACCATGAAAGTTTTGATACGAAAATAGAAAACCAAAATAAATCACAAGTCAACTTTCTCAGAGAAAGAGAGAGAGAGAGAAACGCTTTTCGTTACATATAGCACACGTTGCCGAAGTGCTAATGGCCGCCTCGACCCCTGAACTCCGTAGAAACAGGAACGTCTCGTCTAACTTCCTGCGCCTTCCGGCAAAGGCTAATAGTTCATTTCCGGGGACCAGAAGGCTTCCTTCTTCATCTCCCGTAACAGAAAGCAGCCAAGACGACTGCCAGGTATCCATTATGGCCGCCGCGCGTTTCGATCGCGCAGGGACACGCGAGCTCGAATAATTTTATTTAACAGGCTTTTTTCCGTTGCGAGGCTTTGTCGCTTTTATCTTTTCCGTTTTTGTTTCTGGTCGCAACTGTTGTAGGACAATTTGTTCGGTTGCGTTATCTGTGGCGTTAACGGTTGCAGCCGCAGATCCTTATCGTCCTCTCGGCAATCCAATTTTATAGGTGGCGATTTCGCCGCGGGCCGTTTTCGCTTTCGGAGCTTTTCAGCGTTTCAAATGAACAAAAAAGGGCGACAAAAATATAGCATTTGAATTAAACTTTGACCTCGCGTACCCGGTGTTGTCTGAAAGGCGGCGGAATACAATTCGGGTAATTATTTTCGTGTCTAACTTTTTTTTTGTCCGCCGTGTGATGTTGAATCTTCTCTTTCATCTAGTATCGTGTTTTAATTAAATTTTGTGTATACAAGTGCGGACACAAAATTGAGCTTCTTTTTTAAGTGCCAAATTTTTGAATTTTTTTCGTATTTTCCGTTGATGAATTTTCAGGCTTTGAGTTTATTTTATTTTATTTTTTCGTTCGCCACTCCTACCCTTTGATGCTTTTAAGACGAATGGATTTTTCAGTAAGTAGCAAGATATTTCAACGTTGAACATAGATTTCCTCCATATCTCAAGAACTTTATCGAAAACATATAATAATAAATATGTGATAAGTCCATCAATTCAATATATTTCAAATTGGAGACTGAACTTTATATTATATTTTTACTCACTACGCATATCAAATATTATTTCGAATATCGAATATCAAATCAAATATTATATCGAATATTTTTTTATATTATCAAAATTTATCTCGATAAATCTGATCATTCATGATATTCATTTTTATGAGTTATTAACGAATGATAATGATAATACAGCAAAATCGGATTATTCTGGAAGATTTGAATCCATTCATCCGTGATCTAGCTATAAAAATACCATGAAAATATAATACATACAAGTAGGCCGCATTTCCTTATAAGGACTCGCACATACGTTACTCTCGATACCGTCTCGAGTCGTATTCTTGCGATTATGGCAGAGGATAAGATGCCAGATAGTGGCTCTTTCCCTAGCAGGAAGTGAGATTTCGTTTATTTTTACATCGGCAACAAACGCACACATCCCACAAACCATTATTGTCGAAGTGTTGAGGGGAAATAGACAAAAGCTCGTCTCGATGGCGTAACAGTTAATCCGTGCGTTATAAAGGATAAGTCCTCCATCTAAGACGGAACTCGATGAGTTTCTTTCTTAATGAATAATAGCCTTTTTTCAACATTGTTATGATTTTTATTTTTATATAAAGTTTTCCAAAACATAAAAAAAATGATTATGTAAATTAGATTGTATTTTCATATCGTTGTTGAAAACGATCAATTTATCCTATAATATGAATGAATTATATTTTAAAAAAAATTTATTATGAACCACAGTAAATAATAATATTTCAATGCAACTGGGTAAGGATTCAATCAATCTCGGTCTGCAGAAAACGGCGTCTCGTCTAAGCCGTTAGGGCTGAGATCAAATCAACTGGATCGAGGTCCTGTGGGACACTTCCCTGGGGATATAGCGGCCTGGACCATCGCCATGGGAAGGCTTTAGTGCATCGGAGACCGGATTCGACGCTCCACGGAAGAACGCCTTTCTATACGTTTGTATGGAGCAGTAACCTTTTACAGCTGCAGCTTTCGGCTTTTGTTTAAAATTTACGCGGCTCTGCTGCGTCCGCACGTAACAATGTAGATGTTTTACGATGGACGTAAAACTCGAAAAAAAAGTAGTTCAGAGAAAAATCGTATGGATACTTATCGTTTGTTCGGTTTGCGGAAACAAAGTGCTCGCAATGCTATATTTTTTTGATAGGACATGTTGGAATAGTTATTTTTATTTCTTAAAAAAGTGTTTACAAACTAATATAATTTGTTTTAATAATCAAAGTTAAGCGACAATTGGCGTATTCTGTACATGAATACACAAATCATTAATTTGATTCCATTTAGCGAAAGATAATTTTCAATATCAATTACATTCATTTTATTATTAGACAATGAACATACGCAGCTTGAATTTTCGATAAACATCTCAAAGGTCATGTCATCCTACATATTATATACATTGTGTAGGTTACTTACGATGATGATAATTCTGTTATTTTATTTGACTCATTCAAATGTCCATATACAAACAAAACGATGCGTTCAATAAAATATGAATGAAGTTACGTGCCCACAAACATACAGAACTGTGCAATAAATCCACGCTCAGATATGCGCATAGCTCGAACGCAGGCCGCATACGAATCCGGCGAAAGATCAACACCGAAAAAAAACGTATGAAAAGAGCGTCGAAAATACGTCTTCTTCCGATCGAATAATCGACGTCAATCAAAACCGACAATAAATCGGGACGATGCTCTTCCATTCTGGTGAGCCGCGCCAAGACAAACGGCCCACACCGGCGGTTTTTCTTCGAATGTTATTGGCGCCCATCGCGAAATCTCTGCCATAACCCTAAATTCGGGCAGGAGGATGTGCTCGGTGGATGAATAAGAGGCCGGAGAAAAAAGCGAGCCCTTCGGGTAAATATTCCGGTCACGGGCGCCCTTAAGCGGCTGCTTACGGTCTGTACTACGCACCCGGACCGCGAATATTTGATGCGTGCGCGAGGACTCCTCGAGGGTGTGCGATCGTCGCTGTTGAGGTCCTTGCTAGGACGAGGAAGTCATTACGACATGGGCTTTTGTATTGTCGGGTGAATGAATTTCGGTCTGGTGTTGTTTTCTGCGAAGGATCCGTTTGTATTATACGACTTATACACTTATGATAATCGTCAATGTAAATTTTAACATTTTATGATATATAAGTTTTTTGTAGTGAAAAATTTTATGTATTTTGAAATTTAAAAAAATATTTTTTTTGAATATTTTGCAGTATTAAAAAAAAAAATTAATAAATTTTCATGGAACATGTATTCATTTTTTATGAAATACCAACATTTCACGGAATTTAATTAAGGAAACGTTGACATATAAAATGACGATACGGAATTCCGAATCGGAATTTTTGTTTTTTATAAAATTGCATCCCTTTATTGAGTTTTCCGCTTAACTTCCCTCATGCACCACGAATAGGAAGCGTTCCATCTTGATTCAACGCGCACGGCGGCCGACCATTATCGTTGCTCGGGGCCGGCTTGCGCGATTGTATTAATTTTCCTTTTAGCTGAGGCGAATATCTAAAGCGGCCAGGAAGAAAGAGCGTGCGCGTGGAGGACGAAAAGGAGACGAAAATAAAAAAAAAAATAGAGTATTTTCGGCGGCGCCCAGAACATAAATCTCGGGCTTCCCTCACCGTCATCGCACGTAGAACCTTAGCCCGGGGCCATAAATCATTCCCGAACAAGATGACTTCGCACGACCTTCTTTCGTTGCTCGTATATTTTCATTATACCCTGGACAGTTCCTTTCGCACATATCTTTCGCATCAATTCCTTGTCTTATTCGCGGCCCCGCGGGGGTGGGCGAGGGCGCATGCGCCCCATAGGTGCTGGGGGTGGTCGTAAACGTGGCCGGATGACCCACGTAAAAATTACTATTACGGTTCCATAACGGCGGTCGAGTGTGCCCAGTCGATTCGGAATTAATAAAAATGGTGATTCGCGGTCGGGTGCGAAACGGCCGCGGTCGAATGAATATGCATGAGCCTGAAAGTTTTCGCGTTTGTTTTGATGCGAGTGGAAAAACGGGGCTTTGTTTGTTTAATTGTTTTAAGTTTGTCGGTTGGTCGGTCTGAAAAATCGTGAATGAAATTTAATGAGATGTTTTGTTTTTTTTTGACAAAATTAAAGCCATTTAATTAAACTCATTGTAATAAAGCATAAAAAAGTTTTTTCAACGTTTCAATACTTATAAACTTTTATTTAAAAAAATCATCATTTATCAAAATATTTATACATCAATACGATATAATAATAATGTGAATCGAAATTTTCAATTAAACGCTTTGATTGAAATTACACGTCTAATGATTGTATAGCATTAATTTGAAATCATTCAGCTAGGAATAAATATATACAGATTAATGTAAAATACCGTTTTTTCATTAATGATATAAAATATATTCCAATAATTTATATAAATGAATGTTATAAAGGTTGTGGATATATGAAGATAACAATAAATTCAAATTATAATAAATTAAAAAAATCATATTCTATTATATAACACTTATCTGAAATAGTCCACACTTCTTTTCTAACATTGGCAAAAATCGAAGTAACGAATAGCATGAAATCTCCTGCGAAAAATAACGATCCGCTAATTAATCGTCGGGTGGGTCCAGCAGCGTTGTCGGCAAACAAGAGCGCGGATGAGCTCCGCAAGAAAAAAAAACCATGTCTTCTATGGAAGCACTTCGGGGTTTTTGCCCCCCGTCCAGGAAAATAAATTCAGGCTTAGACCGGCTTTTGTGTCGACACACACGCATTCATATGTTTTCTTGCACGTAAATTGTTGAACCTCCAGTTTCAGGCCTTCGAATTAATATTACCCAATTTTTTCAATTTCTAATAAATACCATTTACTTATAATACAAAATAACACTTCCATAACCGAACCGATCCACTCACATATACAATAGCGTTATATTCGCACCGCACTATTTCGCAACGGCCAATAACTCGGCCCATGAAAATTGCCGGTCGTTAAAGGGCCCCGATAACTTTAACGGTGATGACGGTCAACGGTTTAAAACGCTCACCATATAATATGGCGGACACTTCGCGCCGAATAAACTTCTGAGTTGAACGTGTATGATACGACTTTCGACGTCCGATTGAAAGTTTAGATGTGTTAATTCTGAGGATATTTCTACATACAAATTGGGAATTCGAAAGGGCCAAAGGAATGATTCTATTTTCATTGAGAAGTCGGAATGAAAATAAAGCGATGTTCGTTTGAATGGAATATGAAAATTTGAATATTATTTTTATAAAAAAAAATCCAATATGAATGTTTAATAGAAATCAATTCTTATCAAACGGGAATCGTTTTCATATAATATTATACAAAAGCGTCTCAGGGAAAAATGCGACAGATCTTTTGCGGATAGCCTCGGCTAAGCCTCAAAGTCTATTGCGTGACCTCACTCGAAGGATTCCCCTTTATTTATATCCAACGTTTGGTCTTACTCGACTAGGTTTTATCTCCGTGTTCGAATACGAACGACGTCGCGTAAAATCCGAATTCCGACTCGGTACATTCTGGAACGCTCCGCTGAATGTTTCCGAATTTCTGGGTGCTCCCCTCAGATCTTCGAAAGAGAAAATAATCTCTAATAAAATATTCCGCGAATATATTATAACTTAGAAACTATGAATATCTTTTAATATATATGTTTGACTATGATTAAATTCTTGTACAAATATATGATCTAAAATTTCTAGAACTTCATTTATTCTCGGTGAACAAATTTTTCTGACATAATCTGCGAAAAAGGTCGGAAATCCCCATACGCAAAACGAAGAACTGAAGCTTTCACGGTGGGCTTAATCTGTTCATAACACACACAAAAATACATTTGTACATACAAATTCGTAACTTCAGTATTGGTGTACTTGCGTGAGATTGTTCTGCGTTGGAATTAACAAAGCTAAATAAATTTTCTGTAGTCTCGCGCCGTATCCAATTCCCGGACAAATTGAGTCCAAAGGACGCAGACGCGCCCCTTCGGAATCTTCCTATCGAAATATTCGAGAATATTCCGTATTATTCGGGGAATAACGAACGCGGTCGTCGAAAATTTAACGGCGTTAATCGTCAATGGTGGAAAATTAGAAAATTGGCGTCGTCGCTCAAAACTCCTCGAAATGCGAAGGCTTTTCTGGCTTTTGCCGATTTTGACGTCAGTGTATATACAATAAATCAAAACGGGGTGAAAATTTTGAAATTTAAATAGAGAATCTTAAAATTGCTTCAATTTTCAGAATATGTAAGTTTCAAATCTTTCTCAATTTTTTACTATCAAGAAATTTTAGTCAATAAAAACGAAATTTAAAATTATCACCGGAATAACGATATTTTTCTCATGTAAAACTATGGGCAGCAATTTTACTCAGGATACAATTTATATATTTATCATACAATCGTCGATTTCAATATCTATAAAACAATAAAATATCGCATTGAAATCATTATCGAGGACGTTTTAAAAGAATATAACGATTCATAACGATCGAACGGAAAAGGGGCTCGTTAACGTCGGAAGCGACCTTACGTCCGTCCGTCGTACATTATTTTTTACTTTTTTGCGAACGATTTAAACTCCCCAGGGATAACGAATCGTCGAAACGCTTTTCGAATCGTTGAATCGGAAATGGGACTCACCTTCTTCTATGAAAGTTCTATGAAAGCTACATAGGCTTCTAAAGAAAATACCATTGTCATACAAGCTTAGACAAGACGTAGTTTGATTATATAAATAAATAAATTATATCGTTTTTGCAATGAAAATGCAACTTTTTATACCTAAAACTATTCAATTAATAAAAAAATGTTTTATTTTAATATATATCGATTATCAATCATAAACATAAGTATTTTCACTGGTCAATAAAGTTAAGTGATATATGACACGGTCAAGAGATGAATAATTAATTTGATTATTTGCCACGAACCTGAAACCATTCGGCAAGGGATAGTTTTAATATTCATCCTCTTGAGAGTTACCTTTCCCATATCATCACTTAGTGGGAAATGCGATAAGGAAAAACGTTCAAGCTTTCAATAGTATCATTTTAGGAATTTCTTTCCTTAGACATTATATAATAAACACATTATTACGATTTTGATGATACAGTGAAACAATATAATTGGTTTGAAAATTAAACTATGCTTTCGAGTCTCTTTAAGCTGTAAAGAAAACTTAACACTGCGACATATTTCCTGCTACAAAGCACCAAATCATATATCTGATTAATGCACAATGGACCTCTATTAATAATTCGTGATTGATTCCGTATCGGCTGCAATGTTCCGGTAAATTACATGTCACCCGTCTGCAAAGTGATTTAATACGTGTGAAACTGTATGCCGTATGTTAATTTGGTGGGTTGTGTTAGTTAGTCGCATTTGTGCGTTCTATTCAACAAACTCCTTTAAATATTAATTGTGAAAGATTGAATTTTATTGATAATTTGAGTAAAAATACATAAACTTAATAAATTTTATGTTTTTTCATATCATACACTAAAATTATACTGAAAAATTGAGAATACTGAATGCTTTTTTCTATAGTTGCATGTATTTCAAGATATAAAAGACCCTAAAAAATAATATCATTTTTACATAAAACCTACTTCGAATATATACACATATATATATATCAAATTCATTTAAAATTTAAAAATAATAACCCGCAGCGTACAACCCAACTATTCAAACGTTCCGCTATACAATCGAAAGCGCGCACTTTCAGCATTATTTTCACAAACCTCCGCCGAACCGCGCATCCCGCATTTGAAATTCTAATCACCCGTTTTTAAACACACTCGTTATTTTTTCCACATTTCATTACGAGACTCGACCACATGGGCGTGACCGCGCTGAGATACGATCCCAACAAAACCGCCCCGAAAGCCGGCGCTCCTTCCCATTTTAAAACTCCGTCCGAAGCCTCAAAAAGCCTTCCTTTTCCGACTGGCAATTGCATGTGTCCTTTCCGAGCAATATCGTCGGCAATATGTCGTGAAATGGTAACTAATTGAACGTGCGGCCGAAATATCTTCCTCTATTATCTGCGTCCGACTTTATTGTCCCGTTTATCCGCCCGATTCGGCCGGGCTCACTTTTATTTTTATGGTCGGAATAAAATTAAAATTATTCCGCTTTTTTGCCCGTCGCCGTTTTATTTTCGTGTAATTTTCTCTGCGCCCCTCTTTTTATGCGTATAACATAATATATTTTTTCATATTATCGTTATCATTGCTCGCGACGTTTCAGCTTTTTTTTCGCAGCGTGATTCGCTTTTTTATATGTTTCATTCATCGTGTCGTTAGTTGTATTGGCGTCGTAAACTATTTCATTTGAATAATTGCAATGTGAAAATTATTGTGCTTTTGCCTATCACATGTTTTTATCTCGTATACTGATATTATAATATGTAAAAAAAATAGCTAATATTTGATAATACACCCAAATCTCTTTTTACACGGGGATTATTCTATAAAAACATATCATGGAAATATAAAAATACGAAACAACGTCTATCAGTATATTTTTATTAAATGACTATAATTGTATACTGGCTTGCTCCGTATCTTATCGTTGTAGCATAATGTCACTTTTTTTAAACCCTACTAACAATAAGTGAACAAATGAACGATTCTTTTCTATAATTGTTATTTTGAAACTGTACAAAAAAAAGTTTTGGATTAACTTGTAACGATCATTTATCAAGTAATTTATGTTTTAATTAAGAATGAATGCGATTTCAATAGGAGTCGTAATAGTTAGTTCATTTTTCTAATAAATAAATAGAACCAACATAAAATTATCGAGTTTCATCATCTATTATACCATCGAAGTATTCGCAACACAGTAAAGGGTCATAAATCGGCAATGTTGCATTTAATATCGTTCCCCCCGTCATTACCTATACATTTACTTACTCGGCTGAACAAACGTGAAAGCAAAAAGTCTACAACACGACTAACCACCCGTTTGAAAAACATATTCCCTTCCGATATCGAGAGAGAGAAATAAAATTTTCCACGAGACTATATCAAATACTTTCAGCACACATTTTCGCGCCGTTAACGCTCGAGTTTCGTGACACTCGCGCGGTCTCGCGCCAACGCAAATATTGAACGTTCAAATTTTCGCGCGCCGCGAACGGAAAAGCGCCGGAAAAAGAAACCCACAAGAAAGGGACAAGGAACGAAAACGCAAGAGACTGTGGGGCGTTCGGAGATCAGCCCACGCATATTTTCTATATAAATTTTTTCGCGGGCATTCGATCGTGGCGCGTGTTTGTTTTGCTTTTGGCTGTCGCCTTTCGCCGCATCCATAATGCATGCGGTGAGCCTGCCACACCGTATATATGTATAAAAACACTCTTTTATATTATATACGAGAGAAGTAAAGGATACAGTACTTTGTTCTATCGGAGATTTTCAAATCGATTTGTTTTTAATATATAAATGTTTCTAATATTGATATGCGATAATAGAAACAAGATCTAATTCTATTGAAATTTAATTGAAATGGTAAATATTCAATTATCTAAATGATATACAATTTGAATTTATATTCCAACTCTTTTCTTTGTTAAATTATTCAATAAATAACCAATATTTTAATTGAATTTATTAAAAAAATAAATAAACTAATATCAAAATTTTACCTTTCATACATTGAAATTTTCAATACAAAACATCCGCCAATCAAACGTCACATTTCAGACCCGAAAACCGCACAAATCCGACCATAGTTACGTCTGAAACTTTGAGAACCGCACACGCAATGAAAGTAAACGCACATAGAGAGAAGTATGGCGAATTCGACATGGAGTTTGCAGAACAACGAGAGGGTTGAATGGTAAGTCTATTGACACATTCGCAATAGGGGGAGGCAAATTCGCGTTTACACCCTTGCCACGTGGGAAATTACTACCGAAGCCTCGTGGCACGAATGGATGTCGAAACTGTGCTCGAAGACGTCTGATGGCTCGAAATCGACCCTTTCTTGGATAAATCGATCGTTTTGTATGGGGATATGGATGGTTGTTGATTGGATTGATGTCAATGGCGGTCGGGTTTCGTTTTTATGAGTTTATATTATTAATGAGAGTGTATTGTTGCATAATTTATGATTAGAGTGATTGGTTACTGAATAATTTTTATTTTATCGCTGGAAATTTTGGTACTAAAATATTCTATGATTTCGGATTGAAAAATTAAAATAATATAATAAAATAGTTAGATATTTTTATGCAGTTAATAACTAGATTATTCTATAAAATAATAATAATAATAATGATAAAATTATGACTATTTCCACCTAATAACATAAATTTTTATGAAAAAATTGTGTCACTTTTATTGCATACGCACGACATAGTAATCAATTTTTATTGGTATTTTGTTCCGGTGAAAGAAACGAAAAACGATACAAAAAACAGAGTTCAATCAATATATTTTTAAAAAGTGTCTCAAAAAGCAATGAAACGAACGATCCGAAGAGGAAGAGGCCATCATTTTTCAATGTAGCACTAAATTTAAGCACTTCGAATAGGAGGGTGCGAAGGGAGAAAGTATGAAAGATTCAGAAGGAGTCGCTCATATCCCATAGGAACACCCCAAGGAAAAAGGAATCGCGCTCGAAATCTTGATGAGGTGATGAAGCTCTAATGCACATTTGTCTCAGTTAAAGCGGGTACACATCGACTTTTGATTTTTCGTGTTTAGCGTCATTGCGACGTTAACTTATGGCTTAATAATTCCGAAATCAACTATAAAAGTATATTATGGCTAGGTATATTCAGTTACAATAAATGAAAACAAAATTTTAAACAATTTTATAATATGAGACACTTTTTCGAACTGGTTACGATACAATGCAAAATTTCTATCATGTGCATTTCGCATTCGGAAAATTATCAAAACAGCCTAGTTCCTTCGATACACACGTCTCCCTCTCGTTAGCCGGTTATCTAGCGCAAAGTTTCCTTCCTGGAAAATTATCTGTTAACTAAGGTAGCCGACACGAGGCGGGGCACTTGCGGAGCACATCTTCCATTTGCATAGAGTCCCGAGATAGCGAACCTCATGCATATTCATGCGAACGAAGAGTTCACACCCCGATGGTGAAAGGGAGGATTCAGAGACCTCCCGATGCAGGGGTAGTGGTGAAAATGAAGCCCGTCAATGGAAAACTCGCGGAAAAGCGCACTCGGTGTTTTTCACCGCGTGAAAAGCCCGCGGTTGTAGGCGTGTTCTTTACTCGACGAGGAAGGCTGTGATAAAAAGGTTTGAAGCCTAAAATTTTGAAGCAAATTTAATGGTTGTATGACGAATTTTAAAATTACATATTATATTTAATGCTTCAACAAGTTTTCCGTTGCAACAGTAAGCAAGATTTTCGTTACTAAAGTAACAAAAATTCCGTTGATATGGCATTGAAAATTCCGATGCTACGGTATCGTTCATCGACGAGTTTCTCTATACCATAAACTATCGATGCAAATTCGTTATTATTGCTCGTAGCTTCATTGTTGCCCGCATTTTATTGTCCAACTCCCACAAAGATGCTGTTCATTAAAACGACACGACCCCTGATAAAATTTGGTAGTTGCAAACGGCGGGAATACTTTTCGAAATTCAAACGTTCCGCTGAAGCGTATTGTGTAAGTCTCCTGCGCGTCGTATTGCGGGAACGGTAAATAATCTTAGCAAGTTTTAGGGTCAAATTTATACCGAAACAACACACATTAGTGCGACACTGTAAATCTGAAACAGTTAAAACGAAGCCGTAACTCGAAATTACAATCTGAAATGCGGCTGCAGTTTCATATCGTAAGCAACAACTGTTGTGCGGGCAGGTTATGTGGCAAGTTCAAACAGTGTTGCCGCTTATTAAAATCTAGAACGATCCGCCGAAAATTTTCAAATATTACTATGTTGCGTTTTGAAGAAGCTAAATACATGCAAAACATTTAATTAACATCAAAAAATACATGATCGGAATTAGATATATTGTCAGTTGAATAAACACAAATATAATACCAAAAAATTGTACACACTCTTTGAATGATTATAACTTTGATATTTATTAATGACTAGTATATAGGCCCGATGCTAATAACATCTGCTGTGAATTGATAAACATACTATTACGTTATAAAATAAAAATTAAATATATCTTTGCAAAAATATTTTATAACTGTGTCGTTGCGAAGTGCCGTCATTACCAAACAAATATTTTGTCTATTATCTCCAGAATATAAGTTTGTTTGGCGATTATACCCGATTTGGTGTCCGATTTGAATAAAAACGAATGAATAATTTTTTTTTTTGAATAATTCGAAAAAACGATTGTATCGACTCGATCATTTTAAAGTTGCGAGCGTCATCAGACACACACACACACACACACACACACACACAAATCTGCTATTATATATAGGGGATTAATTAATTTTAAAACTCCAAGTTAAAGAAGAGGATTGCAGAATCATATATGATAGATAGTCGTATAAAGGAAATTTATATTTAAAAAATATAAAAAAGGTCTAGCGATTAATAAAATATATATTCAAATTAATGAACTATAATATTTATTATCATCTCAATTGCCGACCATTTATTGCTATATAAAAGCCTTTGCAATCTTCCTCCACTTTTGTTTATTTCTTATCCGATTCATTCCACACATTTCCTTAATTTTATCCACCCTCCATCCACTTGATCTTCATTGTTTCCATTTACAATTTATCCGGCACCATTTCGATACCTCAAATGTCCACCTCCTATGCACAGTCTCACCATACATCTAGCACACTACCATTTCATTTTTATCCACCCAAAACGTAACAAAACTGGAAACTGCTAGGCCCACCGATTTCCCACAAAATTAATTACACAAATAACCATCGACCAAATCTCGAACCATCCACCCGAGCACGTAGCACTTTTATCACAACAACCCAACAGAGATTCCGCGATACATCCAAGCTCCCACCACTTATCACATACACACCACAGCATCATACGCCGAGCATAGTCGAGGTATTTACGACGTTCGTAGGTATTAAACGGGGCCGAACAATGTTCCGATATTTGCGGTGGCCCCACAGACCGTGGCGCGGTTCGCCCCCGGGGCGCAGCCCTTTGACGCGGGGACCCGCCCCCGGGGCCCCTCTTTACCCCTATCCCTCTGTGCAGAATGCTCCGTCATTAATCTGCGGCGATCGTCCGGCGGCTAAGCCTTGGGAGGTTCGCGTTTTACAGCCGAAACGCCACCACGCTGGCTGAATATTTATAAGTCGATTTGTTCCGGAGATGTTCCGTCGTCGGCTGCGAGGTCTGTTTTATTTTGTTTCGTCGTTTTTTTTGTGAGTTTTGTTCGGCCTCTGAGGACGTGTATTGGCGCGGTCGTTGGGTACGTGGTCGTCTTGCGTAATAAGCATCCACTTTTTTTCATGTTAATGTTCAATTCGGAGTCGTTTATTTGCTCGGTAGTGCATGTTTTTTTATGTGAATCGTGGTACAGGTTTATCAAGACCATCGTTATGGTAAAAAATGAAATATTTCGTTGAATTTGAAATTTAATGTGTTGAATTTTCAATATAAAACTTGTAGTTGATGAATCGAGATTGCTTGGATTGGAAAAATCAATCATTGAATTTTTGAAGGTTTGGTGTTCATAGAGAAATTTATCATGTTCCTCGCTTGTACGCTGTATCATGAACATCAAAAAGAGACTACATAACGCGATCGTTTACTATGAAAGGGTATTTTATCTCAGGTGAAACTATCCATTTCATGTTTAACCCGGGGGTGAGTGAAAATCCGAGAACAACTGACGTAAAATATTTGTCCGATACAAATATTGCTATGTGCTCATACCGCTGAGGGATATCAGGCAAAAACCCGTTTTAGTTTGCACATATTTACGTTTATCTGACTAGTCAGTACACTAATTAAGAAACTATCAATATTTACTGAGTATATGTGTTATTGGAAAATCGGTTTTTGATTTGAAACACAATTAAGTGAACGCATTTAGAATTTAAATAATATCGTTTTGCTGTTGTTTGAGTATTTAAATCGGTGTATAATATTTTGATTACATAATTTTTATATTTTTAAATATGGAAAAATAGTATTCAATTAATTTATTATATATTCAGATAAAAATCCATTATATGTATATCTTTATAATTATTAGTATTATATATAATTTTCAATTTTCTATATTCATAATCGCATTCATACGTAAGTATAAATATTTGAAATTAAAATAACAAATATAAATTCAAGCTTTTACTATCGGAGAATTTTCTACATTATCGTTTTGAGCCAGTGTACTTTCATTATTTACTCCAAATTGAAAACTGTTTTCTGCATATGAAGTTTGAGTTGCATCATTAGTTTCACTTTCAGAATTTTTCTTTGCTTCTGTTTGTTTGCTTTCTGTATTTGAATTATCCTGTGAAAATTCTGAAGAGTAATTTGGCAATTCTCGATGTTTATTAATCTTATTATTGGCCGATAAACCAATATTTAAATTTGCATTACTAAATAAGTTCCCAAAATTTCTTGTATCCGATACAAAATTGAAATCTGCAAATAAATATATTTTCAAATAAAATATACATAATAATAATAATAATATTATAATAAAAACAAAAAATAAAAACAATACGTGGTAATTTTGATAAACCAAAGTGTTGAATTTGCAAATTCAAGCCACCGATGTTAAAATTACTTCCCGTCTTCATTTGAGTTCCCTTCTTAGATTCAGATGATGAATTTTTAGCTAAAGCTTTTCTGTCAATAGTACCAACTATTTTACCACTAGAACTTACAGAAATCCCAGAAGATGTACCCAAAGATGAAGAAGTCATTTCGTTTACATTTTCAGCGATAACATTACTGTTTCCGTATCTTCCCGCTCCATATCCAAGTATTCCAGCTGTTAAACATTTGATTAAGATATATCAAAAAATAGAGTTAAAAATATGTTATTTTATTACTTTGGCTACTATATTGCTGGTTTTGAGCGTTATTGGCTTGTTGTGCTATTCCTAAAGCAGAACCTGAATTTGTAAATGTGCCTACTGATGCTTCGTTAGTCTCGGATTCAGAATTTTTTTGAGACTCCGTTTGTTCAATTTCAGTATTCGAAGAACCTTTAATAATATTTGTAGATGCTCCTAAGGCTTGTTGATTTACAGTATTGTTCTCGACAGTTGATAATCCTACATCGGTTAAGCTAGCTCCGTCTCCCGATATTCTTTCTGCGTTAGCTCCATAATTAAGTTCTTAAACGATTCGAATATTTATTAATAGAAGAACCATCATTTATCACAAAAATCGATTATTATTTTTTTACGGTTTGATTTTGACGCATCATATGTGTTGGCAATTACATTTTGACTGCCAGCTTGGAAATTCGTTCCAGTTTTGATTTTAGTCCCTTTATTTGATTCAGATGATGAATTTTTGGTTGAAGACATCTTTTTAATAGTTCCGGCCGTATCGTCACTTGAAGCTGTAACGATTCCAGAAGACGCGCCCAAAGACGAAGTCGACAGCTCGTTCTCATTTTCAGCAATAATTCCACTGTTTCCATTTTTTCCCGATTCAGATCCGAATATTCCAGCTGTCGAAAAATTAATTGAAGTATATTATATATACAAAATTAAAACAATGTCGTTTACATATTTTTTTGTTACTTTGACGATTGTATTGCTGATTTTGAGCGTAATTGGCTTGCTGTGCAACTCCAAAATCGGAGCCCAAATTCGTATATGTGCTCTCTACAGCATCATTAGTTTCAGATTCAGAATGCTTTTGAGACTCTTCTTGCTCGATTTCCGTATTTGATATGCTTGTTATAAAATTTGAAGAGGCTCCTAAAGCTTGTTGATTTATAGTACTATTCTCGTTAGCTGATAATCCAACATTGACAACTCTTGTTCCTGATAATCCTACTACACTTGTTCCATAATCCAGTTCTTAAACGATTTAGAACATTATTAATATTATATTCATTGATTTTAAAATTATTTATATTGATTTTAAAATTACGATTTGATTTTGATGCATCATATACATTTGCAGCGACATTTTGATTGGCAGCTTGGAAATTTGTCCCAGTTTTAATTTTCGTAGATTTTTTCGATTCAGACGTTGATGATTTTGATGAAGAAACTTTTGAAACTTTTCCAGTTGAAAATCCCGTCGATGCTAATTGTAGGCCAGAAAATGCACCTTGGGATAATTGTGATAGTCGACTATTGCTTGTTATTAATTGAGAACCGCCAACATTTAAACCTTAAACGTGGATATATATGGTTTCAAAATTTTCTATATCCTGTATAAAAGACAAATAATGTGTATTTTCAAAATTCATTAGTGTTTATATAAGTAATACTTTTTTAGGTTTTGGTGATTTTTAGTTCAAAAACGATATTATGTGTAACTATCTATTTATTAAATCAAAATTGAATTACAATCCATCATTTTCATTTTATGCAGGATATTGTGACTTTTTATGAAATAAATTTAATGGTTAAGCACACCTTGTCCTGCGAAGATGTTTTCTGATCCTGAAAACAGTCTTGAGCCATCGTTAAAATTTTCAGATGAACGCCTTACTCGTACGAATCGATCTGAAATGAATTTTATCAAAACGGTTTAAAAATATATGCGTAGTTTTAAATGTATTATACTCTCCAATTTATTTACCTATGCTTGCATCTTTATTGTTAGCATAACCGTCTTGTTGAGCTTTAATAAAATCTGAACTACCTGCAGCGTACGATCCCTTAACGGCGTCGTGGGATTCAGATTGAGCATTTTTATTATATTCTGATTCTTCTACTTCTGTATTAGATGATCCAACTGCAAAGCCTACTGAAGTATCATAAGCTTGTCCTTTTGATGCACTGACACCAACGGAAGCTAATGCAACTTTGGAAATACCACCTCCTAAACCTCCTTGTAATCCTACAGAACTTGCTCCATAATCCAATTCTTAAACGAAATAAAAATATTATAACACGTTAAATATTAACTGACCAAATTTAACTGATTTGAACTTACGGCTAGCCTTAGATGCATCGTAAGTACTTGCTCCCATACTTTGGCTACCTGTGGCGTAGTTGCTTCCAGATTTTATTTTTGAGCTTTTGCCAGATTCAGAAGCTGATGATTTTGAGGAAGAAACTCTGTCAATATTTCCTGCAGCATAATTTTCAGATCCGGCTGCTATTGATGAAGACGATCCAGCTGCAGATTCAGAAAGTCGAGATTTATCAGATGAAATTAGACCACCTCCTAAAAATAATGTTTTACGATCAATTAATATTTTCTTTGAGAAATTTATATTCTAAAAAATTAACAATTAGTGTATACCCAGTCCAGAGTATCCAATTCCACCAGCTTGATACTGATCTGTAATGATAATAAATTTATATAATTGGTTCATAGAAATTGTAAATTTGAATGAAAAAAAAATTTAAAACACCTTGAGCTAAATCTTTTCTGTTGGCATAATTATTTTGACTTTCAGCGCCGAAATTTGAACCTTTATTTGCGAATGACCCTTGAGTGACATCGTGGGACTCGGACGCAGAATTTTTATTATATTCAGATTTTTCGATTTCTGTGTTAGAAGATCCTGTTGCATATCCTGATGATGCTCCATATTTCTGACCTGATTGGTAAGCTGTACCTTTAGATACTAATCCTATTTGGCCCATTCCACCACCAATACCGAATCCTACATTTGCTTCTTTATTGATTGCACTGTAATCAAATTCTACAAAATAATTTTTATTTTAATTAATAAACATTAATAATATTTCATATGAATTTTTTTTAAACTTACGTCCAGCTTTGGAAGAATCGTAAGCACTAGTTCCCATACTTTGACTTCCCATCGCGAAACTGCTACCACTTTTAATTTTAGAACTTTTACCAGATTCAGAAGCTGATGATTTGGAGCTAGATTCTTTGCTTAAGCTTCCAGCAGCAAATGCGTCAGATCCAGATACCAAATCTGATGAATATCCTGAAGCAGCTTGAGAAAGACGACTGCTATCCGAAAAAACACCACCACCAACACCAATATCTGAAATTATAATAATGCTTTACTTCCGAATATTATTTTTAAAACAATAAATTTCCATTCAATATATATATACTATACTGACTAAGTCCTAGGCTGGCCGAAGATACGACCGCCACCAGTAAGGAAAACGATAAAACTTTTATCATCTTTCCGCAGATGAATAAATTTTCGACTAGAGACTACTGAGTGAACGCGTGACGCGTACAGAACTGATGTCGTATCTCGTTCAAAGTTTAGAATTTATATGTTTTCAGTTATTTAGCCACGAGCTATATTCTATTATGATAGACAATAATTAATATATTATCTTTGGACACCGGTTGCATGAGAAGTCAAACGAGCAAACAGTAGATCTATTCAAAAACAAATACTCAATGCGAATTTAATATTATGATTCACAAATATTTCCACGGCGACTTTTTTACGTTCAAATTAAATATGCTTTTTATATTATTAGTATAAAAATACGAAATGTTTTATTGAACGTTTCTGTTTTAAATATTTTTTTTATTATATGTATAATATTTGAGATATTTGTTAGCATCATATTCATTGTAAAAAATATGTTTTTTTTTAAATTTTGAATATACACTGTTTTTTGGTTATGACGATGATGATAATAAATTGATTATTTTTTATTTAAGTGCATCAATAAAATTATAGTTTTACATATTTTAAAAAACAACAAAAAATCAACACCATTTAAAGCATTTCCAAAACTTATCGAATACATTAAAAGCCTATTACTGAAAAGTGTATCATTCTAAAACGATTACAAACCCAAATCGCTGAAAACAATCTCATATTCAACACACCATTGCACTATCCTAGTAACAACACAATACCGAAACTAGAATTCAAAACACCCTTTCTCCTAACCGTGCCGAATCTGTGAAGCGGCCAAAGCCTTCAGAACACACGAACGTTATTTACGCGGGAACGGTTTAAAATTTGAATGACCAACCCGGTGTGGGTGGGACTTATCATCTTTCACCGGTCATGGGAGAGATTTATGGCCTCACGTAGTGGTATCTTTCGGTATCGTTTCCCTCCCCATGGGAGAGATCTCCAGACGGAGGCTTTGCCTACCCGACTACAAATGGCTATTTGATATTTATTTTGTGTTTGCCACGTCTCGGATACCAAAATTGTATTCTTTGTAAAATTTTTGTTGGTGTGGGTTACATAAAAAGTTTTTCAATCTATGCTAGGTTTTTTTTGTGCGATTTTAATATATTATAGTTGTCTTAAAAATAGGTAGAATGAAAAAAATTCTATAAAGAACATATTTTCAATTGAATTTATTATTTTCAAAATATGATCCTTACATTTTGATTTTTATATATAATATAATATTATACAATGTAGCTAAAAAATATTCAATAGAATCATTGCACTTAATTCATCGTAATTTATTCTCAAAAAAATCATTTAAAAATATAATATAATGTTTCAATTATAATGAAAATATCCATGAATTCGTTGTTGTTCGAGATATTATATTATATTTTCGAATCTCTGTTATTTTGTAATATTATATGTATATGCGGTGTCGCGTACCCGCGGATTTGTCCCTTCGTATGATGACATTTGTGAATACAAAATCGTTCATCTGTGTGATTAAAAAATCTCTGAATATATTTATGTTTGTTTCGCTTTTATAATTTTCATGTAAATAAATACGTGACAAAATAAAGTTGTGTTTGAATTTAAATAAAATTATTATAATTTTTCTCAGCGAAACGGCAATTAACGATGGCTAATTGATGTTTGCTCGTTAATCACCTAATGAACATTTAATTGAGTTGACGAAATTGAAATTTTATTATCTTATCTTTGGCAACTCCTGTCAAATAAAGCAAATTAATAATATTAAACGAAATATATTTCTTTTTTGTACAATCATAATATTATATATTATATCGATATTAATTTTCTGATAATTTTTATTAATTAAAATAAAACACAATATTTTTTAGTTCATAATTTTATATTTTTCTACACTTAAGAATTAAAAATTATATTTCGAAAATATTTTATTGATAATTTCCAATTTATGTTAATTTCTATCCTACGTTTAAGTTTTAACCATAAAGATTTGCTGAATTAAAAAATGGATTTTGCATATTTGGAAAGTAAATACCACTTTGAGATGCATCTTCTTGGACTGTTTGCCTAATGTTAGGATATCTTTGATTGAAATTATTGGTCATAGGCAAATAGTCACCTGATGCTTGATTTTGATTAACCATTGGCCAATTAACTGTTATTGAGCTTGGCCGCATATTAGTTGTTAAGCTTGGCCGCACATTATTGGACTGTGGTCGCCGATTTACATTTGCTGACGTTGATGTCTGAACGTTTGCTTGTACTGTTGATGATTCAACGGCCAAATTTCCAAAATTTTCAGTAGGATCGATCCCGTAGTTGTTTGCAGCACTGAGTTCTACTGCTTGACCATCACTGGATGCATCTGTATTTTGAGGTGACCTGGGTTGCCTTTTTTTAATTTGCACGTGCCCACGAATTAATGGTTCCACTTTTACATCATCTTAAAAAATATTTTGATCATAAACATGTTTAATTGTTATATAAATAAAAATATTTTTTAACTCACCGATCGGAACTACTGTTTGTGCTTTGCGTTCAAATACAACATTACACAAACTGCATTTGATAACCATAAAATATAGGAACAATGATATTTTTACGTCCATTTTGCCCGTCGACGTGGAACAAAATACACGTCACATTTTTGAGAGTTCACTTCTTATATAAATACTACTATTTGGGTTACCCAATGACCCATTATCGAAAATGACAAATAACGTGTTTTTAAAGATACATTTACTTGACGGAATTAAACTTCCCAAATTAATTATTTTTAAGGTACTTTGATAAAATCTTCATTTCGTATTAAAAATCACATTAAATTTGTGATGCTTCAAAAAGGAATCCATTTCTAAAATTTCTCTTTGCTTTTGATGGTCAATTTCTATCTGTGAAATGCGATTTGCCGCTTTCTAGACTGTCTTCGGATTGATTCCTATATTGAGTTATCTTTAACGTCGGTTACCGTCTACTTTAACCTTTTCAAAAGTTTCTCAGCCACTGTACAGAACAAGATTAACAAGGTTATGTCATCAATGAGAAAATGAGATCGATAAATTTAAAAAAGAAATAAAAATATATCACTAATACTTTTATAGATAAAACTTTCATTTAAAATACATATTAATAACAATTAATGAAACCGAAAGATCGTTCGAAAACACATGGCTTCGAGACATTTAAATTTTCCGCTTTACCAACAATGAATCACCAGTTCATGACTGCTGACAGTCCAACTATATTTTGGGTCATCCAACGCCATTGCTGCGGCGATAAACTATTTACAATAAACAATAAGTTAAGCCTCCACCGGAGCATGGAAACTTTCGAGCGTGACTTTCCTCTATGGTAAGGATATCCGCCGAAGCCTCTCTACTCTTATACGACTGATATATAAACCATAAGTGCGTATAGATTCACAAACCCGGAAGGAAAGTAAATCAAATACGGGGAAACGCTATATAAAATATATGGAGTTCACTCGACGCTGTTATATATTGCGGGAAAATGAGAAAATACGTCGTCCGATTTCGTTCAAGAAAATTATATTTTTACACAACGCTAACCACGCGATAATAAATTGACGTCCTAATAACTAACGAGTCATTGTGAAATGTTTCATGTTGCACAAACGGAGGAAATTTGAATTACATCAAGTGGTGAGCATATTGGTTTTC
This sequence comes from Hydropsyche betteni, assembly GCA_028571205.2. Classification (NCBI taxonomy): domain Eukaryota; kingdom Metazoa; phylum Arthropoda; class Insecta; order Trichoptera; family Hydropsychidae; genus Hydropsyche; species Hydropsyche betteni. The sequence continues at coordinate 1,774,120 of JAOXNN020000057.1, read as the reverse complement.
GTCTCGATGCGTTGATATTTATTGTACGTTTACTATGTACCTCAGTTATACTATTGATTATATTGGATTCAAGATAACTAAATGGGTATCCTTAAAATAGATCAGTATTATATTTATTTAGGACGATATAGCGGCAATAATGCGGTTTTGTTTTGTTAACAATGCAAAATTACATGCGTGGTTTAATATATAATAATATATACAAATTTGTTCGTTTATATTAATAAATATGAACTCATGTTGTACTATATTACGTATATAAAAAAAAACAATCATTTAACATATGTTCAAATCGATAGTATACGGTATTCGAATAATTTTTCCATTCGACTCCAATTGCATACTCGAACCTTAATTTCCCAGCATATTTCAACGTTTTCGATCCGGCAATATATCCGAATCGCAATATCCACAGTTTATAATAATAATAATACCGTCGAGGTCCCAGTCCAGGGCATTCCAGCGAAGTCCTTAATCACCGGATGCAATCTTTATTCGATAATGAACGCCGGGCTGCAATTAAAACCGACCGCCGGTAATATTTCACGCGAATTAATATTCAGGTCTCACGTGGCCCGTTTCACCCCCAGGAGGGACAGGGTGGCTCCCGGGGGTTGGTGCGAAGTTTCCCCATTCCCTGTTTGTGTGTAGCCTCCATAGAAATTAATTAATTCGTCTCCGACGACTCTCCGAGCTCTGATCACAAAGGGAATCGCTGCGTCATTTACTTTTGACCATTTTTCAGAAGGTTTTCTTAGATGTTTCTAAATAATTTTTCGTTTTTGTTTATACAGTAATTTTTTAGGATCGTAAAAAAAGCAATATTTTTTACATAAGTCGTATGGGACAAAGTTTGGAATATAGGATGGTTAGAAAAAATTTTTGAAAAAATGTTATTTGAACTTTTAAGAAATTATTATAAGAATTATATTGAATCTGTATGGTGAACATGTTTTTGTTTCACAATAGTGCAAAAATAAAATAGATGAATTTAAAAATCAGAAATGTAGAAACTGAAGTATTTATTATGTCTTACAATTAGAAGAGTGAATTTCGTTTATATCTAACATAATAAATCATATTTGAGAAAAAAAATATAAAGGAAAACACTATTTGAATAACTTGATATTTTATTAAATTATGGTATCTATATTTAATCCTTTTTTTATCCATCTATAATGTTCATAAAGTATCTGCTAGTTTCACTAAAATATAGTATAATAAATAGAAATGATAAAGGACACATTTATTATATTATTCATAATCAGCTGATATCGGATTTGAAAGAAAATGAGTTAATTTTTCATACGAAAATTCAGTCTATTCCCGTTATGTGTAGCAGCTCCGCATTTACATTTTATATCCGATTCGTAGAGTGTTTATTCGGCGCTAGAACGGAGAACCGTCTCCTTCGACAATATTAGATTTATGGTGATAAAAGCGACGCAGGACCATACATCATACGGCCTCGTCTAGCTCCGAAAAATGCAAAAGCCCTGGAAAATAACCGCATATACGACGGCGAAAAGATCGAAGATGGATCGCCGGATCCCGTGGGAGAATCGAAAATTCATATGCGGCGATGGAAATGGGACGTGTCGCCGCCAGAAACACCTACAAATTTATCACGCGATCCTCAGATTTTCACTCTCTTTTCTCTTTGTGTGTGTGTGCGTGTCTGGGACGTGTCCTGCGGTATGATATAGGGGCGTGTGTGACGTGAAAATCAATCCGCATTATAACGTGGACCGTGTTGCATATGCGATGAGTGCTGGCAAAAGTCACGACTGCTACCGCTGTAGCTCTCTACAGTGTGCGAAATTCGATTTGTATTCGAAGTTGTGTAACGGTATGCTTTATTGGTCTCGTTTCTGGGTCTGGGCTGAAGAATGCTTTGGGGTTACTCGATAAATTTAAGTATATTGAAATTTTATTAAACATGCGAGGAATAAATAGGAAAAATTGTACAATCTGAGAGAAAACCGCAGGAAAGTTGAATTTTGGTATGAAGCTTGATATTGTGATTCTAAAACAAAATATAAAAGTTGGTATTAATAAGAGGTTAACTTAAAATTTTATGAGGGATCAAAGGACACAGAAAATGTTTTTTGTGAATATATCGTTAACCATAACATTTACAGAAAAATATTGATCAATAAATTTGTAGCTTAAGAAAATTTTCTACAAAATAGATAATGTAATGCTTATTCGTAAGAGTAACTGTTTTGGAGATAATTCAATTAACAGAATTGGTACTATTATATTTTGTATGCAACCCTCAGAGGTATGTATTATATAATACATAGAAATCTCAAAAAGTGTTAAGAAAATGTTTTTAACTTATTTAAATATCGATACCAATTTTTTACATTTTGTTTAAGAATTACAACATCAAGTTTCATACCAAAATTCAGCATTCCTGTGGTCTTTCTCAATCACTACCTTTATTCCCTGTACCATAATTAATAACTGATTGTGAGTCTTGTATAAAACGAGATGAATATAACAACAGGTGGCACGATGGACTTTCCTTTAGTTATTTATTATTATAAACTAAAACTATATAGAATATTTAGCAAATAATAATAGCTATAAGAAAACAATGCAAAGAGTATTTCAATTTTTTTAATTGTGTTAGAAAACGTAAACAATTTTTTTTCATTATGCAATTGAAAAATTAAATAAAAATCTACGTTTTCATAATCGTCAACCATAAAACCGTGCATTTATCAAATCAACATCAACTGCAATACAGACGACAAACCCGAAATCTCCGAACAATTTTTGCAACAACTCACAACACAAGACGTTGCTCCGCGCTCTAACACGATTACGGCGCTCGGAACTTCCGGGACCTCCAGAACCTACCACTTGGACGACAACAACCTATGCAAACTGGCTCGCACCGCACACACCCTAATGAATCTAATTAGCTACTTAGCCATTACCCTTGTGCGAAGTTGAGGCGCTCAAAGGCGACGCGAAGAGCATAAACCGCCCAGACGCACCGCGCGCACGTCGTCACACTTCGCAGTTTCGCGCAAAGGCACTGTGCAAATTGTGTAATATGCCTGCGATAAGAATTAATTATAAGTTTTCGGTGTGTCCTCGGAATTGCGGCTGTCACAAACGTGGAGGTTTTTGTGTAGGCTGTGTGTAGATGGAGGTGTCGAGATCGAGTTTGAAGACGGATCGTATGGCGTTCTGTGGTGAGACTGAAGATTCGCATTTTGTTTTTGATCGATCAAAAAATTCAATGTTAATTACAATTTTAGTCGATAGATGGCAGTATAAAAATAAAATATTTTCATAAATTTATCAAAAAAAATGAATTATCAGATCAATATAAAAACGATACTCTGCCAAAATTATTCGAAGTGTGCCGCCGATTCTTTTGCAGAAGCAAAGTTTCGCAACGGATTATGTTGGACACGTAGGAAAAATTCTGATAGCCCTCTCCGAGATAAAATATATTTCGGTTCCCATCGGGACTTGTAAGAAATAAAGTTATTTTATATTTATTCGACCATATGGACCAATTTGACGCTCACCTCAGTTCTCGTTATCGTCTGTGTCGATTCACGTGCCACGTACTGTCGGGGTTCGATTTCAACATGTGGGTTGTTGGCATGAAAAGGTCCCCGATAGATTCCGACTTTACATGAAACGGATTCGTGGCAACGAATCGAATTACAAATCGAAACTGTGACTCTCACAAAGGCATTTTTAACGCACAAAGCTTTGATGGTGATCGGTGTTGTGTTTATATTCGGCTGCCTGCTCGAATTATCGTTAACATAATCTGGTTTTTATTTTTATTTTATTTGTAAAATATATATTCAATAACAAATTGTTTTTTTGTTCATATAAATTTTTTATTGAAGTTTGAATAGTAACAAAAAAAGCTGTTGTTCATAAAACGTGAAATTAAACTGTGTTTTGGACAAACTAAAATACACACGATTAAAATCCAAGTTACGAAATCTAAATATGAATATGGACATGATTTTTCATTCGACAGTTGTGGTAGCATATGCGGATTTATATCGAATAATACTAGTGCTCCATAATGTTCCCGCGAGGACGTTGTGCATCCGCAAACATCATAATTTCAGCTTAGCATGCGCTCCGGCCAGGTCCGTACAGGGGCATTATCACACTTTATTTCGCCTGTGGGGAATCCCCGCTGAGGATTATAACTCTTCATATCCTTTTTATCGAAACTGTGGATTTCGCTATGCTTTTCAAAACTGCGCCTTTCCCTTGCCCCGGTTTTATAATATTAAACAGAGTACGTAATAATTAATTTTTATATTGAATAAATAAATTGAATTTATACAGTAATCGTTTAGATTATTTTTACAAGAAGAAAAGTATCGGCGTTAAAACTGCGATAAAATCCCAAATTAGACACTCAACATCTTATTCGTCGTACTTAATGTGAGTAGTCGTTTCGACACCACTCGTCACCGTGTTTTCACTCCCAACAATAACAATAGCATTTTCGTACACTTGAAAGCTATCCCATCAACTTGACACACATCGCACAACCTCCTTTTTGATGTAAACGTAATATAATATTGTCTTGGATATCATCTCGTGCCTTGCGTACACTGTGTGTACACAAGAACACGATCTCAAGGAAGAGAAGGCGCTCGCCTTTTATTGTTTATTCCATCGTACAATATATGCACATGGGCTTAATAGACTCTGTTGATTTGAGACGATCATAAATTCAATATAATAAGAGTTTTTTATGCTTATTTATAGAATTACTAATATAAAATGAACGGTTCTGGGTGCTTTGTTTCCTCTCCAGTTCCATGTAACCGCATATTTTACCCATTCCATACGAGTTTCAGTAGACAGATTTATGCGGCCAGGTCGTGCCACTAACTTTGTTTCGTCTTCCGCAGGATATTATCACGAGACGCGAGTGTTATGATCCTGCAACCATAATATACTGTTAACAAAAACGACGCTTTATCCTGAACACACTGGATGCTGTAGTCGAAGAATTTGTACAAAAGCCATTCGCTCGCATTCATTATATTGTGCGAATATTTATATTTGGAACGTGGAAAATTTTTGATGAAAGAAAACCGTTACGAAGATAAAATCTAGAACTTCGTCGAAGAGAAAGGCAATTCTCACCCTACGCATATCCATTTGTTCGCTCAAATTAGTGCATTGTTCGTTTCCAGGGAATGAAAATTATACGGCAGACGGCTTGAAGGATATTCAAGGAGTCGAGCACGACATAACAACCTGTGTCTGACATTTGAACTATGCCATTCCTTTTGTCGAGCCTACTGTTAGTTAAGATTCTAAGATGTTTGCGTTCATGCGTAGATAATACAAGGAAAATTAAAAAGAAAAATATTATTTATTTCATATTTAAATCAAAATAATAATAATCGATTAACAATTATTCGATCCGATTTGCTTCTAAGAATTCTGTTAGAGGTCTACGAATTTTGCAAAATCAATTACGGCAAGGTTTTTCCGTCGATTCACTCACTGTACGATTTAATACATACGAATGAAAAAAATAGATAATTTCAATAGGAAATAGTCGTGTTCTTTTTTGTGGTATCAACAAATATTTACAATGGGTCATCCATTGTGGGACAGAAGACAATTTCGCTCGACGCGAAGCATAAAATATATAGAATATCCCAAAGGACGACCCCGACTTTGTGGAGAAATTATAGCTATAGTGGATATAGTGCCGAAATTTGTTTGACCTCTAAGCATAAATCGCAGGAACATTTCTTTTATAAATAAAACTGATTTTTTCACAATTTAAAAGATTCGGTCCAATAAAAATATAAAAATAATTAGGTTCTATATAAAATTTACTTTGCATTTTTTTTATCACCTGCAAACGCATAATTATTTTTTTACATAATTCAACAATATGTAGGCATAAAAAATATTAAACAAGGAAATTTTAAAACCATAACCATGTATACAAAACCACCTAAACAAATCCTTGACATTCAGAATTCAAAAACTCAATAACAATCGGTGTCCAGTAAAAAAAAAAAAAACACACCAACCGATCCACCATAAAAAAAGAGCAAGCGATCGATCAACCGACCGGCCAAATAACACACGCAGCTCCAAACAGAAATATGAAATTAAACGCAAAACCAAAAGGGACGATTGATCTATCCATCCCGGCGAGTGGGACGGGCTCGACCAAGGACACGGGATGGGCGTCTGTCTCGTGACAGTTTGTTGGATGACCGGAGGGCCCTTTTGACGCATTAGCAGGGCCCGTATCGTCACGCCCACTCCGGGATTTCCCGGGAAGGCTTCCCGGGACGAGGCCCACATGCAATCATGCCCGCTGGAGTCAAATGAACCGGCAAATCTGTGATTTTGGGATAATGGAGGTGGAGGTCGGTTGGCGGTCGTTGCGCGTCTGAAGGGTTAATTCGTTGAGGGTTGACGATGATTTATTGATGGAGGTTTGAGGTTGAGGTCGGTTCGAATTTTGTATGATTTTTTTTTAAGATTGGATAATCTGATCTGTTGATTTTAATTAGAAAATAATTGAATGTTAAACATGGTCGGATTCATCAGGACTTCTTCTCAGAATAAAGGTTCAGAATGTTTTCTTCTTTAATATAATTTTACAGATTAAATTGAATCAAATGTACAGGGGAAAAAAAACAATTTATTACGTAAATTTAAAATGTCGCCTCGATTTCCTGCTTTTGATGTTTATTTTCCGACGGCATGATGTTTTTCTCTCATCTTATAAAATTATATTATTGAACCGGATAACGTCTCATTCCATAAAAATTTCCCTCAAAGGGCACGCGATTATGATCGAAGAAAAAAAATACAATTTTTCCTATAATAAACCTAAGAATTTAAGCTTTATAAATTGTAAAAAATGAAGTTTAAATAAAAAAATATATACAAGCTAAATAAAATTTAAAAAAAAAACAGATGAAAAAAATTTCAAAGAAAATCTTAAATAAATCTACTTGATATTACTAAACGACAATCACGTCGAAAAAGTTTAGTCGTGTCATACAATAGTATTCAGAACTATCAGACACTCGATTTTTATAATTAAAATACCCAATATCTCAGAAAGGCAAGGATTTTCTCGAAGAGGTCAACAGACGGACAGCATTCGAGCCCAATTAGTCAGCCATTCGTCAAACGGTCGTACGGCCGAAATCCCAGCGGAAAGCACCCACACATTTCTTCACACACATTTCACATGCCAATAGTCGCATTTTGTTTTATTATTTTTGAAATTTGTATTAGAAGCTACCAAAAAAAAAATTAAAACACATAATTTCCATTTATAATGATTAACCTTTCAATCTCCCAATACAACTTTTGTGAATCGAGTCAGTGCTCATTTGATCACCTTGTGTTTTTATATTTTTTTTCTTGTCAATTTTTTTCGAACACTTCTGAAGACAACCAGTTTTTCTAGATGTTCTAACACATCTTGCAACACGTCCAAAGTAAAAAAAAAATGTTTACTTGATAATCAAGTAATCAAAGTTTACTTGAAGTATAAAATATATTATAAATACTTCAAGCAAACAGAAAAAAATTTGTTTCCAATTTGAGATTTTCTAGGATGATTTTTAAAACAAAATACCAGTTTTAAAAACATATACTACACAATTATAACGTAACCCATTTTCACGTCGAACAAAAACTATAACATGTACCATTTGTCCGTTAAACCGTTCACACAACACCCACACAGAACGCAAGGGCGATAAAAACCGACGGACCAGCAAACACGACGGCCAAATTAAAAAGGATCTATCGGCACCGAAACGAAGATTAATACACCGCGAAGAGTGGACGTTCGATTCCCTTCCTCTTGTTCCCGGCCCTATCGCGGCTCGTATCGCAAAAGCGAGCACTTAACCAGTGCGAGAGGTCGTGCGCACCCTTTATGGTCCATTAAGGGTTGTATTGTCCCTGCGAAATAAGCCACGAAATTACCAGCGCCGTGCAGGTCACGTCCGAGCCCCGGCTGTAAGGTTTCATTGCGAACCTTTCTTGGCCGGAATTAATGGGTCCCCGGTTCCTAATCTCGGGACCTAAAGCGGGGCCGCAAACGCGCACATATTGTCCCGAATCGAAGGTGTCCCATAAACTCGACGGGATTGCTTACTGGGCGCAAAAAAGTCGACCGAGTGCACGATGGAAACAACGCCGTCGATTTATGCGGTCGTTCGATTAGAAAAGTTTAATGACATTGTTGAAATTGTTGTTTTTCAAGTAGGGTAACTAATATTGATGTTATTTTTAATAGTTCTTAATATTTCATGCATCATTATCGATAGATTATGTAATTACATGTATTCAAAAAGCAATTAAGTAGCTATCATCTATTTTATTTAGTGTGTCAACAGCTTTCAGAGATTTTAGTTGTATTTATCTATGACTACAATTATTATATATATAGCTTTTAACAATTCTATATCAAATGTTAAATATCAGTCAGAAGTGTACGCAGTTTGATTTATCTGCTTGCATATTCGATCAATAGTTTTTAAACTGTAAGGTAAATATTGTATTTTGTTTAATTAAAACATTTACCTATATGAAAACGAAGAATAAGATCAATTTCAATATCTCTGTATTTAGTTTAAAAAAAAAAACATGTATACATATTATTACTTTTGCCGAGAATCTGAAATTTATGTAAAAATATATTTAGGTACAATTAATAAAACAAATCCTTTTATGTTTATTTTTAATCATAGAGTCTTACTCAAGAAAATTCTAAGTTTCATTCATTTCTGAAAATATAAAAAGTTTTCATGGATACTTTTGTAAAACAACTCATTTTTATATTATTATTGAAATTAGTTTTTGGGCTCTACGGTAAATATTAATTTATCATTTACGACAAAATTGACGAATAAAATCTATATTATTCAAAATTTTATTCTTATTTTGCAAAAACAAGTTGACGATCCATGCACTTTAAATGATGGTTCTTCTGGTATTTGTAAAAGCAATAATAAATGTCAAATAGCCCACGACATGCTAAAGTGTAAACGCATCATACCTACTATATGCGGTTTTGAAGGTAAAATATCAAAATATAGTATTCAAATGAAACATTGAATAAAAAATAAACGTTTTCGAAATAATATTTAAGCATTAGGACCAGTATTATGCTGTCCTACAAACAATATCAATATGAGAGATTGTATTACAAGAATAGGTGCAACTTCAGAAAGAATCAGTGTTCAAAGTAAGCGAATATCAAAACAATAAAAAAACAAAAAATCTCAAATTAAATATTCTTTAATAACAGAATGCAATGAATACAAAAAATGTGAAAAATTGAGAAATAAACGACAAACCACAGATTCTAAATCAAACATCCTAACAATAGTTGGAGGAACTGAAGCTTCACCGGGAGAATATCCACATATGGTATATTTTTTAATAAATATTTGTAAAAAAAACTTATTTAATATATTGTATTTTATCTGAAAAAATAATCACTAGGTTGCGATCGGATGGAGTTTGATTGATGGAACTGGATATTCATGGAGTTGTGGAGGATCTCTCATAAGCGAATATTTTGTATTGACTGCAGCTCATTGTACCAACTCAAGAGATAGCAAAATCAAAAGGTCTTTTTGAAAGTATTATATAATATAAACGATTCAATTTCCCTTCTAATAATTGTTTTTTATATCGTTATTTATTTGAAGTCCTGAACCAACAATGATTAAACTCGGTACAAATGACTTAGAAATAACTGATAGAACTACGTTTCAACATATTGAAATTCAGAGAATCATAAAACATCCCAACTATTCAGCAATTCAAAAATATCATGATATTGCCCTCTTCCGTTTGAAGAACTCAGCAGTGTAAGTAAATAAGAAAAACTATAAAAGTAATACGTATTTCAATAATCAAATAATTTTCAGATTTGGCGACAACGTAAAACCAATATGTTTGTGGCAAACTGAAAATATTCCAAATACTTCTAAACCCATTGCTACTGGATGGGGAAGAGTGGGATATGGTATGTATTTTTATATTTA
>JAOXNN020000057.1:1684497-1763956 GCA_028571205.2 Hydropsyche betteni | reverse complement strand
CTTGAATTCGGCCCTTGTTTCTGGTCGATTTTGCGCTTCGAGATGGAACCGACTCGTATTCAAGAGCGCTTCGAGCTTTTCCGAGGGTTTTCCGATGTTAAACTATTTTAAAATGCTTTTTTATTGTGTTTTATATATCTTTGTGTTTTCGGAAATGAATTTTTGCTCGGACATTGTGTGGAATTCGAAAAGTGGGTTGTTGAAAAGCGCGCAAACGCGCACCTGATGGATATTCCAAGTCGACATTTCCATTTGAAAGGCTTCAAAAGCCCTCGAATTATTGCCTGTCTGGCGCTCCCGAAACTTACCATTCATTACTGATTACGCGTATAAATCTAGATGCCGCAAAGGGTTAACGATTTCAACGCCAACATATAAATCGTCATTATAAAACTGTGAAATCTGTTGCGATTCTTCGCGTATTTGTTGTGTGTTTGGGTTGAAATGAAACGAGTGAGAAATTTCAATATGTTCATTTAATAAATAATTTTAATTGATTTCCATTACGACTACTAAGCTAATATTGTTTTATAATTTATCTTTCATTGATATTACGTTCGATCGACATGTTCTTTTCTCTTAGAGGAAAGTACATTTGATATAGTTTAGGCTTCGGCTGTAGTAAGCGGTCATATTGAATTTTCATGTCACAATGTGATGTTTATTTGTTTATAAATTGTTGAAAATTTATACTTCCACAGTACAACAATCGAAACCTGTATGCAAATTTACTTTCCACTAAACGAAGTGGAAAGAATATTTACTTAATTGTTAAAATTACAGACTATGCGCTTAATCTACTAACTTTATTTTCTATCTATTGTTTCTTATTTTTGATTTTAAAATAACTTACTTAAATAAATAATTACATAGTTTTCTTACGTGAATAACAAAGTTTATGATATTTTTACACATTATTGATATATCATTTTAAGTACAACGCGTGTACACTTTTTTGGGATATACACATAATCGATAGACGCTTTTAAAAACATATATGAACGATGGCACAAAATAATAGTTAAATAAAACATAGTATATAATTAATCGGAACATATTAAATTATCACATTTTAAAAATGCACTATTACTTCTTAAACAGAGCTATAAAAATATTGCTTTTTGTTTCAGGTTTGTTCTACAAAATGGTTCAAATTAACGCAAAAAAGATTCAACTAAGCGTCGTTTCAATTAATTTTCTATACATACATCGGCAATTTCAACAACTAAACAAAAGTTTTTTTGATATATATTTTTTATATCTATTTACAAAAATTTATTCACAATTTTTGCGTCGATCAATTTAATAATATATATTCAAATTCCGCAAAGTTTTATTGCACTTCGTGTTGATTTTGATACAACCAATCGGTTAACAGCAACATCGTTGGACGAATTTAATTTTTTATTCAAATATGTTTCGGGCAGACTTATAGATTTCATGCTTATATTTAGTAAAAGATACAAACTATAACCGGTATTTACGTATTTTAATCAATTTCGTTCATAAGGGAACCTTGAATATCGTTTTAGACACAACTATCATATACATTTGAAATTTTCAAAAGATCCCCATATGAACAAAGACAATCATACCAAAATGAAGACCGATGTTGCCGAAACGAAACAAAACTAAAACTAAAAAACACGACACACCACAAACGCCAATCCATCACGCGCAAACATTCACAGGACGACAGATTCACGTATTCAACAGCGACTCTATACTGAAAGGATTATGCTTTCGGTTGCCGCCGGTTTTCCCGACATCGCTGGACCCCATAGCCGCTCCGGAGGTCAGATCCAAGGAAACGGCCCTCTGGAGTCCGAAATCGAACCTCGCCGAAGCAGCAGCAGTCACGGCGAAGGAGTTGCTGAACAACGACGTGGAATTAGGGTGCATCATTTTGCCCGGCGAAGGGCTGAAGTTCCTCGCGCTCTGCACGTCGGAGGCCGAGCTGTCCGAGTTGTGCGAAGAGTTGAGGTTGTCCGCCCTCAGCCGGCTCCTGATGGAGAAGTCCTCAGGTCCTGATTCGTCGTCGGAGTCTCCACCGACGACGTCTATCATGCATTCTTCGCTGTCGTTCTCCGGGTCGGAGTCGGAGAGGATGCCAGCGTTCCGGTGCTGGGCTAGGTACTCTTGGCGAAGGGCTTCCAAGTCCACGGCGATTCCCTTTGCTCTCAGCTTCCGCGCTTGTCTGTCCAACGCTTTGGCTAGTTTCTTTCTTCTTCGGGCCCTGTTGATCAAAACATCATGTTTAAGTTAACGATTGAAATATTTTGCTTTGATTAATTAAAAATTTGACCTTATTTGTTTTTGTATGTTCATCGTAATTAGTTTGCTAAATTTCAATGAAATAAAAATATTTTAGGATAATATAATATAATATTATAACATTTAAGTCCATCATGAATCTATCTGATTGATATTATTTAAAACAACAGATTTCATCCGATAACAAATAAACCAAAAAAATATGATTTACTCAAATCGAATAATCTATTTATATTATAATATAAATTTTCGCAAAATCTAAATAAAAAAATTATTTACATTAAAAAAAATTCTATTCATAATGTACTATTTTATATAAATATATAAAAATAACCTTTCTCTAGCTTTCAATTCACTGGGCGGAATCGGTTCTCCGGAGCATGTTTGCGGATGCGCATTGTGCGCCGGCCGACCTGGTCCCTTCTTCGTGTGCTCCTTCTTTCTCCATTTGGCCCGTCTGTTTTGAAACCATACCTGTCAACGGAGAAATAGCCAAAAATCAAACAACCATCAGCGAATAATACGAAAAACATGCACGAGGCGAGCGGGGAGCTCCCCGTCTTTCGATCACGTCTCGATCTTATTACGCATACATTCCGCGTAACTGAGTCGCTTAAATCTTTGCTGGAGACCGAAAAAATGGAGGGAAAAAATGCGCAGGGTGGAAGAGAAAGAAGTGAAGTCATGCGGCCTGAGCAAATCTCCTCGTCCTCCCCGCGGCAATAAAATAAAATGTCCCGGTAAACCGACTGAATTTTTTTCACGTTTCACACCCTTCTTGCCGTTGAATTTTCGCATGAGTCTCTACCTAAGGATGGACTTTGAAGAATATGGGAGATTAGGGAGGTTTCAAGCTTTTTCTGTTGTGCTGGAGTAAGTTTATTAAAATTGTGATGTTTTAAAATAAAAATTATTTTGATTCGACTGTTTAAAATCTTGAATCGATTTTTCGTATCGAATACGCATTTTTTTCAAATTTAAAATCGGATGAAATTATAACTTCACATAATGTTCGGCCAAATATCAATTATTACCTTTAAAACGTTCGTTTCAAATATTATTAAAACATAACCAAACTAAATTCATCTAATCTTTGAAATAGATAATTTAAAAATAAATAAATAAATCATTAATAAGCGATATAACATTAAATTAACAAAAACTATAGATTGAAAATATTTTCGGTTTCAAATGTGCAATAAAAATAATAGATTAACAGATTTACTAGTCATTAAAGTATAAAAGAATAAAAATTTATTGATTCAAATCATAATAAATATTTGAAAATTCTCATTTCTTAAATTTTTAAAGGCTCAATTTACCTTCACATAACAGAACAAACATATACATTCAAATTCAAATTTCCAAAATAGAAAACCGAAAATTGTGACATCCCTATTCCCAAGCTAGAAAAGATGTATAGGTAGATCCAGGCAGACAGATAAAAATAGATAATACGAGGGTGTTAGTCCTCCGCAAATCTGTCGGGGCGTTCGTCCACCCCCCGGTTTTCCCGCCCAGTGGGGGAAAAATTCAAAGGGGCCAAAGTCGATTCTGATTGGTCGATACAGCGCGCCGTGGGTGGGTGGGGAGGGTGGAAAATCTCCGACCATGTGGAAATCTCCGGAGGGAGTAAATGTTATCCATTTCGCCGGAGATGATTCAATGCATTGATTTGCGGCGAACTAAAGCTTTTCCCCCTCGTATTATCTATGTATAATATTGTATGTTTTATTTTTGAACTTTTCTAGCATTCGTATTCTGATACATGCTTTCATATTTTGATGTATTATTTTTTATATTTATATGATTTTTTTTATTTGAACAGTGAAAAGTTTAATAGTGTTGCATAAAATAATTATGAAAATATTATTTAAATTTTGATTAATTTACTAGAAAAAAAAAATATTTTAAAAATTGAATGATCTTAAATATATAGTAAAAGATTATTGAATAAATTTATGTGATGAAATTCTTTTGAATTTGATAAAAAAATTAACGTACATATAAGGAAATAGCATGAATAAAAAAGATTAAAAAAACTGATTCGTTATTTTCACACATAATGGTATAAAATTTAGTCTCTTTCCGGCAATATAGTTTGGTAACTCCTGGGAAATTATCGTCGGTCCGATCTAACCTCTGCGAATATCCTCACCGAAGGAAAATCGACAGATTTTCTATTGGAGTTTGTCGACAGTCGATTTTTCCGCAAGAATTCACTTTGATTCACTAACTAGCCCTTATCCTCGGAACGAAATGAAAAAAATCTTGAAATATCGCCGAATCCGAAGCGACCGCAATAATCGAACTCGTTTATCAAAAAATCTATAATCCCCGCCGCCTTTTTCCGCGAACATATACATATTCGCATTCGACATAAACAAAACCGCAAGAGCACATAATAACATTCCGCAGAATGTGTTTCGGTCCCGACACGCCGTCGGGCGATTTTGCAAAAGATTAACACGTCATGTTTCCGCGTCGGTTTTCGCATGCAAAGGGCCCTCGGAGGCTTTCGAGGAAACGTCCGAGGGAAACGAGATGACCTCCTCCCTTAGGGCTAACCAGTCCCGAGGGGTGGCTGCGAAAGGGGAAGAACGAGCCCCAGGGACTGCGGGGGAGGGAAAACTCGACGGACATATGTCGAAAATTGTTGCGCCGAAACTCTTTTCTCTTTATGCCGCATAAGCGATACCGTTTATTCGACCTTTTGCTTTTCCACATCCCCCGTTTGTAACAAAGCACGAACTGAGATTATTGTTCTTGTGGAGATACGAAACTAAACGGCCGGTCTTTTGTTTTGTTTTATTTTATTTTATTTCGAGTGTTAAGTGCGCGTTGTTCGCCATACGTGTTAAGAATTGAATAGTTTTATCGTATGTTGGAAATCTTGTTGATTTTATTACGGTCGTACGTTTTTTTTTAATGTATAAGTTGAAAGCTTAATTTTTTATATTCTGATAGACTTTATTGCAGAATCTGATAAGTACTGATTTATATGGGGGTTTTAATTTGTGATGTTTGTTCGAAATATGCTCGTGAGCCTGATTTTCGCGTCGTCACCGAAATAATGCTCGGAAAAGCGTCGGGAAAACAAACGGCGCGTTATTGGGTAATCAAACAACCAATAAAGGTCAATTTCCGCTGAGACCGCATCTTCCCCACCTCATATTTTCCCGGTTTTATCTGAGTCTTTGAATGTTTTCGTTTTCCAACCCCCACAAAACTTTTCCACCCCAACACCAATAAAAAAATACGAGCGGCTCGTTTCGATCGTTTCTCATTTCTTTTTCCGTCTATTTTAAAAAACAAAATGTAATTTTTCACAAGACAAAAGATGCCACTTTAGAACCCATTGTTATTTTCACATTTTATATCGAATCCGTTACGCAGCTTAAAAAAAACCCAATGATGAGATTATAATTTTCAAATCGCCCTCGTTTTATTTCGAATAAACAAACGTATTATTTACGAATTGTCACGAACGCTAACGTTGAGAGAATTTCAATTTAAAATTTAAATGCACTCCGTTATTCCGAATGCAGCGAAGGCGAACTGTTATTGCGTGCGGAGCCGATTCAATTATAACAAATTGGATATTTCAATAAGTAAATAAAACAATAAATATAGTATTTGTTCGCGCACCGCCACTGAATTATGCATAATCCGTTCACGCGCATGCGCGTCGAACTCTCTAGATGCGTCGCTGAAAGGGATGGGTGTATGTAAAGTGGAATGAGTGGGAGAGAGATGGAAGTATCTGTAACTGAACGACGCTGCGCTTGCTGCGTCTGCTGAAAATTAAAGTAAATAAGGTGAATCCAAACACGTACGAATTTGAAATACATACGGAGCTTTATCGTGAAAGCGTGCGGTGATTCTCAAATGTTGTTTGTATTTATTTTGGGGGGTGTGTGTCGTTGTGTGAAGTGAGGAGGTTGGTGAATTTTGAGGTTTTTATGGCGGACCGTAGTGTTTATTTATAGTGAGATAGTTGAGGTTTCAAATTTTTTATTTTATTTTAGACTTTTGTTTAAATTTAATATTTAACAAAATTATAGGAAAAGCTTGTAATTGAAATGTGCAACTTTTGCTATCTCATGTACTATTATAGAATTTTCTTCCAAAAAACTTAACCTCAACTATTATAATTTTCAGATATTCGCAGTAAAGTATACAATGAATTTATTTTTGATTACATTTCGGTAATTTTATTTCATTTTAATGAAAATACACTCCGTTTGAATGAAATATACAAAATAAATAAATTTAAATAAATATTTTTCAATTTTAATAAAATTTTTAAAAGTTTCTTAAATTTAAATATAAAAAACTTTTTAATGCGAATAAACCGAAAAAAATCAATTGTGTTTTTCTTATTTGGAAGTATTTTTCATATAATACTATCATTTTTTGATACGAACAAAGAACTTTAATTAGAAATTCAAAACAAAACTCTGTGACTATTTTTTTATAAGTACCATAATTCATATACATTTTTATAAATAGTACAGCTCTAACTAAAATTTCAAAAATTATAAACACCTATTATCGCAAAAAAATGATAATTACATCATTATGAATTTCACAAAATTTACATACAAAAAAGCAACCCTCCGACCAAGAAAATAATCACTTTGCATACAGCGCTTCGTTCAACACCGAAACGGCCTTCTACCATTCAAAGATTTATTTCATAATTATCACGTTGCGAATTCGTCCGGTTGTTAATGTGACACGAGGGCGTTGCAGGGGGTGTAACACTCTCCTCGGCCTCACCATTTTACCATAAGGTGCATTTGCATCGAAAGGCGGATCCCGCATCGACGCTATATTGTGCCAACAATGGCGAATAAACAATGACGCGGTCTCCGTTCGGCCGGGAACGAAAACTGAAAAGGGAAAAGGGCGAAAAAGAAAACGGGATGAAGTCGTGTCGGGACGCGCATGGTGATGTTATGTTAATTCGCGTTCGCGGCTCACTTTATCACGCCATTGTTGTGTGTCGCGTTTCGGCAATTAAATCCCTTAAATAAATTAAGCGGAACACGCCCATTGCGAATATGTAATTGGTTTACGGTGCGATTTCGTCGTGCGTGCGGTGCGAAGTTGTTTTTGGTGTGGCTCGTGGAGGAAAATTGGTTTGCTTCGTGAGATTTGTGGTTTTGGTGTGTGTTTGTTTAGTGGTTGTGGGTGAATTTTGTGTTTTCGTCAGGATTTTCAATGAATATATTTGATTATAAATTATGCTTATGAATATTATAATGTATCTAATTTGCGTTGAAATAAAAGTTTTATAGACATAATTAAAGAAAACTAAATAATATGTAAAAAAATCTATCTTGATTAAATATTTTTTTTATAATTTAACAACCCAATGATTATATTGCTTATTGCTTAATATTATTACAACTTAAAAAAAACCATTTTCGTTCACAAAAAAATTCAATTCATTGTATTCATAATGTATATAAGATTTCATTATAAATAATCATTTTTCGTGCAATTTATACTTTCCAAATCTAATATAATCGACGATTTCCGCACTAACACGTTAAATCTAAGAATAACAATATAAAAAACCCCAATTTATTTCACCACAGAAATAAAACACACACGTACGTTTTTTTTCGTTCTGATAGATATATCCATTCTAATATTGAATATATTATGAAAGGCGTTAATGAACGTCCGGACCAATCTCCTCGCAGCGGTATATAATTGTGTGAGTGATGATCGACGAAAAAAAAAACACAACGATAATAACAAATACAAAAAGCGAAAATAAACCGAAGCGCTAGCATGCATACGGGCGGCGTGTACGCGTGAAATTCAAATTAAAAATTAATTAAAACAAAATGGGCGCGAGCGAGCGAGTGAACGGACTGTACACCTTGTCGGGCAGCGCGTTGATTAAGTCATTAGCCGCCAGAAGGAGACAGCACTATACGACATACTGTAAGAGTGAACAAGACAGCGATAGGCTTTCGTGCCGCGCGCCACTCCACTCGAACAGAAGAGACGCGCCAAATTGGCGGCCGGTGCTAAAATTATACAATTCCAGGACATAATTTAATTTCGAGAACGCGCGCTCTCGAAAGAGACGGAAATGGTGGTCGTTGACGATTTTTGGGTCGTGGGCGTGTTGTCGTCTCGCTCGCTCTTTCTGGGCTGTTGACGGAGGTGGTGGGGGTCTTCGTGACGGTCTCACGATCCCTTTCGAATTATGTGCCAGAGACGCTTTTCTTGGTTTTCAATATGACGTTTAACAATATGCATATTGTGAGGATGGTTTTGTTGACGTAAACGAATAGTTGTGGTTCTTGAACTTGGGAAAATTATAATAAATTTTATTCAAATATGTGTTTATAGTTTAGTTTTATTGAAAGTGATGGTTTTATTTCATTTTAAATGAAACGGGTTTTTCATAGATAATGTATCATTAGATTATTTAGAAAAGGATTTTTTTAATATCTAATCTGATTAAGAATTTGCTTTTTTCATAAAGAAAAAATCTCCGAATTTTGAACGTTATAAACTCAATATATTGGAAAAACTTCGGATTCAACATCGATTTTAACAGCTGTCACTCCTGAAGATGCTGTACTTGTAAATTTTCGCTGTTAATACGATAATTGTCGATCGTTTACACATTTCTTATTTTCACAGCCAATTGAACGTTCAATTAAATAAATCACACGTTGGCAACATTGAGGATCGCCGTTGAAATAATCTTAAACTGAATTTAACAACATTGTATATACTTCTTGCACTATGCCGTCTGACTGCTTTCGTATAATTGCGTCGGTGAGACCTCCTTTGACGTAATCAGGAGCACGAAACCTTCTTTAATTTATATAACTTATATTTAATGTACGCGGGGTGTTATTCGCACGCGGGTGCCTTCAAAGGATATTGAAAATAATTTGTAAAGGATGTTAACCGTTTTGTGGCGGGACGCGGAACCGAAACGAATCACGCCGCTTTAATAAACACACCCCGAAGAAACTATTACGTTATTATGACATGTTTCATACTGCATATTTAATGCAAATGTATAGGATTTCGAAAAAAATCATAGTAAAAATTAATTTTGGAATTTTTCTAAAAAATTATGTAGGTACCTAATATAAAATTTTAATAATGAAATGATATTTTAAAATTAAAAATAGATTTTAAGTTGTTTGGAATTTTTGTTCAATTTTTTATTGCGAATATGGATAGGATTTTTATATCGGTTGATAATTTAATAAAAAATTTGGTGATTTCTCGAAAAAAAAAAAAAAAAATTTTTTTTTTGAGATTATCGGGACAGATGAGTATAAATCATTTATGACTTCATAATGTGACATTTATTTAAAAAATATTTAAACTATGTTAAAATTCGTAAAAATATTGATATGCGTCATCATTTTTATAATATTTAGACTACGATTCGTTCCATCTTAAAATTTTTAATACAAATCTCAAACATGACATTTTAACAAAACATCCCACATACATCTCCAATTCAAACCAACACACTCAAAAACATCTCCGAATATATTAAACTAATCAATTTCGTAAAACATCAACTTTTCCCGACCATCCGGCCGAATCGGACACCCGAAACCCAAACAAATCACTCCGCCCGCCCATTTCTCTCGCTCTTGACTTTCTTTCGATCTATCCGATTAATTGGTTTTTATTTATAATATATATCTCGGACCGGGCTTATATACGTCGCACACACACACTATCCACATATATCAAAGTATATTTCACCTGTTCGATACGCGCGTTTTTAATTTACAACACCGTCCCACTTCTGAGCACTTCTGGACGCACGGTAGTTAAGAATTTCCGAATTGATTGCCCGCCGTCAAAATCGGCGAATATTAATGGAGTCGTTTCGTTTTTTTTGCGCTCGATGTGTAACAAATCGATGGTATCTAGTCTCTTGATATATTATTTACATATAATCTCGATTCTATATTGTTTATAACGGGCAAAAAACGCGACCGTGCTGAGATTCAATCTCGCCATTTTTTCGTTCTGCCGTTCCGTTCATTGAATACTTTAAATACTCGCGGTTTTTTCGCGAAGTGAATTTTGTGAGATTTAATGTTTGTTTTTTTTTTTTGTGTACAGTTCATAAATTGCATCGTTTAACCGTTAATATATCACAATGTTTAGTGGTCGTTCTGAACGAGCGCCGACGCGTTGTAATAATAAAAATGTCGGATCGTATATGGAATAAGCGATGTATGTAAAATAATGTAATAATGTACGCGTCGTATGATACTTTTTTGTAATACGGTTGCAACAAAAACGGTCGTTCGATTATATTGAATATTTAAATTTTGCGAGTTCTTATATTTAATCTGTGGCTACTTCGTGTTAATAAAATAAATTGAAAATGTTTCAAGTATGATTTTTTATATGAAGATGCTTGTTAATAAATAGTTTATGTTACTGTATGCGGTTAAAAAATGTTAAATATTAGGATTTATTGGCAAATTTTATTATTTATCATAGTGATGTGATAAAATTTAAAAAAAACCTAGAAATGTTTCTATTTTGGACTGATTGACAAATATATATAAAAATTATACAAGATAAAGGATTGACAAAATATTTCAAATCTTAATTTTTAAAAACACAATCAGTTGAATAAAATTTTTACAAATTAGTGTTGATCGATAGTAAAAATGATTTTATGAAAGCCCAAAATGGAAGCTTTTTTAAACTTTACTGACCCAAAATCATAAATGTTAAATATTTTCAAATAAAACTCAAGCTGCACCAATTTTCGGTCTTATACAGAAACATAAATAAATACAAAAAATAGAAAATTCCAATTACTGATTTACTCGTTCGTCAAACTTCCCGAAATAAAAACGCTCGTTACGACTTTTACGTCGTCGCCGGGGCAATTTTCTTGCACATAATAAAAGCGTCAATTTTCTCGTCTTTCTGCACACGAGCGAAAAAAAAAATATATCCGACGTATTATTACGAGTTTTATTCATAAATACCCGTCCCGTGTAATTTTTACAGTTTATTTCCCATTTTTATTACGCCCCAGTCCAGAATATAAACCGGCGCTCGTACCGCCGAAATTATTGTAATTTTTCATTTCTTACCCCGAAAAGGATTTAATCACACGTATAACGATAACATGTGATTTTTTTACTGAACTTTTCACACGCAAAATCGTAGATTTATGCCCGATTTTCTAATGGCGTTTAATAATATGGCTTACGAACGTTTAACACCCCTAAACCACCCCGACGAAATTTCCATTCCGCCCTCACACCATCGATACGAAATTAATCTATTTAGTAAGTCGTAAATATTCCTTAAATCGGTCAATTTCACGTAACCGGCTTAAAGGGTTAATTGGTTGATGTTATTATTTCATCGATGAGATTTCGAAAATTTTCTTATAAGTAATTTTAATGGTTTTGATGGTTTGTAAATTGTGCGAGGTCGCCGAAACGAAAGGTGTTGATAAATTCGACTGAATAAAAATATTGGGCAGTTTATAATTAAGATCTCGTTTGTGTAATGTATTCATGGAAATAAGTACGAATATTTTATACGCGATAAGAGAGTTTTTAATAAAGCCGTTTTTTTGAAGTAACACGATATTGCTCCATAAATTTTTATAGGGTGCGCGTTAACCCTTATGCCGCGTGCGAAAGCCGTTTTATTAATATTCCATTTCAACGTTATCCAATTTTCATATAAAGTGACAAATTGAATGATTCCCTATTCGAGAACAATTATTTTTTAGTATCAAACGAATCATTAACGAGCCTAAAAAAAATTTGAATAATCGATTCAAATTTATTTCGTTATACAAAATTCGATTTATTAACCAATGAATAAATAATTTATTTTCGACTTACCGCTACTCTGCTTTCTTTGAGATCTAATCGCATCGCTAGAGCCTCCCTCATGAAGACGTCAGGATAATGCGAACTTAAAAATGCCCTTTCTAATTCTTCTAATTGCCAAGAATTAAAATTTGTCCTAGAACGGCGTCTTTTACCACCGTCGGCGTCGTCGCAGTCTTGATTACCTGAAAAAAACGACGAAAATCGTTAAAAATAATTGGAAAAATTAATAAACCCGGTGCAGCGGTCGTCTCATTA
This sequence comes from Hydropsyche betteni, assembly GCA_028571205.2. Taxonomy (NCBI): domain Eukaryota; kingdom Metazoa; phylum Arthropoda; class Insecta; order Trichoptera; family Hydropsychidae; genus Hydropsyche; species Hydropsyche betteni. The sequence continues at coordinate 1,751,540 of JAOXNN020000057.1, read as the reverse complement.
ATATATATCCCGCGAGTTATGCGTCTGTGAAATTTTCTTGAGGGATTTTCTTATTATTATACAGTGAAATTTTCGTGAGGCGAAATTCAAATTAGCTTTCTGGTCTCTCGGGGTACGGGGATAGTTGTCGAAAATTTACGGCAGTTTTTATAGCGAGAACGCTTAAGTGAAAATTGAATGGTGCGATTTGCTCACCGCGCTCGGGGTGGCTGTAAAAATATAAATCTTTGTGAAAAATTACAATTATGGGTCGGAAAAACCGAAAAGAGTCATGCGACAGAGGTGCTTCGTCTTTCTGAATATATTTGGGAAAATTTTAATAGAATTTTCACCATAAAATTTAAAGAAATCTTCAATATAAATTTTCATAAAAACTACCAGTACTTTTCTTATTTCATATGCTAAACATAATTTTTCATATTCTCATTCTAACGAAATTCATTTATAATCTTCAGAAAAAGCAATAAAAACAATCAAATACAATAGACTGAAATTCATAGTAATATACATAATCAAAACCAAACAAAACGGCCTGATTTCATTTACAATGATTTGATCAATTCATATAAAAATAATTTGAAATGATTTTTTAACATTTAAATTTTCATTTTATTAACATTTTTAAAGAATTATTTAACCCATATCTTGTGATGATCCCCAATTGGCATGCGCTGAAATATGCAGTATTTTTTGCTCTCAGATGATCGCATTTGTTGAAATATTGCAAATAACTACACATTTAAGTAAAGAAAACTCTAAAGTTTAATTATATTTGAAAAAATTTTGTTTTTATAATAAGTTTCGAATACTTAGCAATAGAAGCTAAAAATTTTAAGTAAATTGGGAAATGATTTGGTAGGGTTTGGTAAAATATCGTTTCAATAGAATAGAATAAACGTATACTTTATAATGAATATCTTCTAAAAGTCTCAAAATTAATGAACCAAACCAAAAAAAAAATACGCATATAATCAAACCCATCAACGCCATCTATTATATAACACAAAAACCTCCACAAATCAATGGACCAAATAAAAAAATATCCAAAAAATTAATCAACCACACGAACCGAAATTCACAACGGCGGCGACAACGCGCCCCTAATTCGATTAGATTAAACCGAAATTCGCGAATAACGCTCCGAGATCCCGGTTCGGATTAATTAAGTTTCCGGTTCCGAACCGGCCGGAAGCGGGGCGGAACCAACCGGGGGGGTGAAGGGGGGGCAATAAACCGGGGGCCCGGATTACGGCCGCCATAAACCGGTCGGTTATAATTAAAATGGGCTTCTTCCCGGGCGGGGCGTAGCCTCTGGGGGGGTTTAAGGGGGTGTGCGGTTCTCAATCTGCTCGGTTCGATTGATTTTTATGGGGGCGATTTTGGATGATTTTGTATAAATGTGATTTTGAGTGAAATCTATTTGTTTTTAAGTTTGTTTGAATTGTGGATGTTAAGATTTTCGATTTGATTGAAAATCCCCTATCCCTTATATATAATAGCGGATTTCTATGTGTGTGTCCGTCTGTCCGTCTGTGTATCAGTTCGATGACGCTCACGACTTTTTCACGAATATGGTCTTTATATTCATATACAGATAACGTCTATAATATGATGCTTATTACCTACTGCCTCTGGCTTTGCCTATACGTCGTAGTTGTGACAATAATAAATGAACTGGTTTTTTAATTAAATATTCAAATCGAGTACGGGCATCTATATATACTATATACTATCATCACTATTTACATCATTCTCGAGCTCGAAAATCACGACCTCCAAATTTAGTCTTTATGGTCATTATAATAACGGCTATAATTTTTGTTATTTTTATTTTATTACGTAATAGTATGGTTATAAATTCACAGCCGATGCTATTGACATCGAGCCTATACACTAGTATTAAATGAAAATCATCGAATAAAAATATGAAATTTGTTAAAATTTTAATGAATTAGTTTGTCAAAATTATATTGTTAATTAATTGCTCAAATTCAAAAGTTTCTCAAATATTTTCGTAACATAAGTTTTTAAAAATATATCAAACATTTAAATTTTCTTCCAAAATTAATAAAATATATTCAATTTCATATGTAATACAATTTTAAAATTCTTTAAATTTTTTGTTAAAAATCAAGAAAAGTACAAATTATTGCAATTGAATATATTTTACGAAAATAAACTAATTTAATTAATACAATATCAATTTTCACTGATCAACAAAACTAACCGACACTCGAATCAGTCAATAGACAAACACGACCTCGCAAAGAATACCTTCAACATTCACCCCTACAAGACTAACACCAACTCACATCGAAAACCACCCAAACTTACAACAAACCCCATCCTCCGATCAACAACAAAAAAACCACACACGACAAAAACAAAAAACCCCCCAAACCAACCCCAAAAACCCAACACATTGAGAACCTTTCGAACCCGGGACCCAAAGGGGGCCGAACCCGCGGAACGGGCCACCCGCCACCCCCCCGGGCTGAATTAAAACAAACGACGCCCAACACGGCACTTTAGGGCCGGGCTTAATTCACTCACTTCATTCCGGGCCCCGGAGTCGGGGGCCCAGTTTGGGGCCCGAAGATTCCCGCCCGTGCACGTATTCGGGGGGCTCTGCGCCGGTGTTGGTGCGATTTCGTAATGTGGCCGCGTGTGTGCGAGCTAGCGGCTGATTAAAAACAAACTGTCGACTCGGCGACTCCATTCAATTTTCTTGAAGCGTTGCTTTTGTGTGGGTCGCGCTTTTGGGTGTTGTATAAATTTTTGTTTTGAAAATTTTGTTTTTTTTTTTTATTTATTTTGTTTGTTTGTTTGTTTGGGTTCGAAAATTTTAATCGTTTAGTAATATGATATTAAAAATATATTTATACCGTATAAGAGCGTCACTTTTCAGCGATTTTCTATGGAAACGATTACAGAAATGATTTTCCACGACCGTGATAGGATAAAATTCATACAATGATCATACGATATTCTTCAACGGATGAAAATTTATCTATTATTGAATTATTTTATCCTATATGATAATAATAACAATAATAATAAAAATAATAATGATGATGATGGCGATAAAAATAGTAATAATAATAATAATAATAGTAATTATTATTATTATTATTCAATAATATAATATATTACTATGATTATTTCATCCAATATACAATTTCACATTTTTTTTCCTATTTCATTCATTCGTTTTCCATAAATAATCATACATTTTCTTTTATAATTTCATAATAAATATTTAAGTAGGTACTTCAAATACTTATCTAAAATTCATTAATCTCAACATATATCCAATTGCTTTTTTTCAATTTTTATTTTTTGGTCATTCCAGTATTTTTTACATCATCATTTACGACTCGTTTTGTGCCCACTGCAGGACAAGGTCTCCCCATCAAATATTGGGGGTCTAGGCTATATACCTTATCCGAGAGCCAACCTCGTATCGATAAGGGGCATGTACCATAAGAGCCAGTCTGCCCATGCCAACAGAGAACTAGTAAACTAAAACGGAGGACTTTGTAAACTAAAATTCTTCCCTTGATTGGACTTTATCCTTCTCTTCATGGATGCGAAATAGGCACAATCAATGCTAGATTAAATTTATTAGTTAAAATACTTATTCGTCCTCTGTTATTTTCCATAATTTTATTAACAAATATAGAATTGTATTATGTGAAATATACTCTTTAACCCCTATGGTCTTTGTAAATGATATAATTTCTGAGAGAACTCCCTATGAATTATGATAGTTAGGTGTACATTGTAAAGTATCAACAACACCAATTATGGATTTCGTGAAAATAAATCAAATTTATAAATATCATGGATCTACTATTTGACTATGCAAATACTATTTAATAAAAAATATATTATATATTATATGTTTATAATTATATTTTTCAATTCAAAGTGGATAATCTAATTCATGTTGACTTATCATCAAAATACCATATGTTTAAAGTTAGTATTAACATCAAATAAAACTGAACATGACTTGCAAATCAGCCATATGAGGAAAAATCCCAATTCAGTTAATATCACATATTTTGAGAAAAAATGGAAAAAAAATGATGAAATTGAAAATCCATAAAATTCCGAAAAACAGAAATACGAATTATGCAAAATAGTTCACGAACAAAATAAATAAATAAGAATATGCAAACTAATGTTAAATATCTTTATTGGAAACTATTATGTTTTCATGATCATCAGTGACTGTGACTGTTTCAAGTAACGAAAGATATTTTCAAATCTGAATTTGACCTTTATCGAGTCGACCCATATTATGAAATTGTATTGATTTTTCTAAAATTGATGATTGACAACGAGTTGAAAATATATGTAACTAAAAAAAGCACCAGTTCATATGTAAATATTATTTTGTCTTGAGATAAGCCATTTTTTTGTCATTTTGTCTCTTTCTTAAATATTTATTTGAAATAATTATTTTTGATACAATTGATACAATTGAAATATAATAATTACTCTCTTATACGTGAATAATTAAAAAATATAATCATTTAAAACACAATCATAATGACAATGCGTTTTCAAATATTTCTATGAAGATTACCAATAATTTTCTAGTAGCGTCTACAGGTTTTTTTTTTTCACCACGAAACTAACAATAAAATTTGATGAATCATTCAGAAATACGCAACTAATCGTATAATAATTGTCTAACAAACAGTAGACCTCATTTTATAAGGTATCCTAAACCTTTTTTAAAATATAATATCCCAATACGAAAAAAATCCAAAATCAACTATGGGTGATTTTGTAATTTGCTTGATCGCCCAACCGACGATTGTCGCATTTCATCACCACATCACAATTTATCAACTGACCATAATTAACAACGCTCGCTCACCAACATCACCAACGCCTGCCAAAGCCAACATTTCGAGCGTCTGGTTATAAAGTGGACGCCGCGATAAACCACTGGTTCAGTTGCACAAGTTCACCGGTGTGGGTTAGCAGCGTTTGTAGTTCCGACACAACAGGTATTTACCACCCTATTATTCAAATTAACCCCTTGTCGGCCGAGGCAACACGCACCCGCGTCGCCAAGGAGCCGGAAAAACGATCACGCAACCCTTTTGCAGATTTTTTTTAATATAACCAGTTCTTGCCGGCCGGCGGGCGAAATAACTCGCCGGGCAAAAAGTAAAAAGAGATCGTTCCACAATCGGCCTAGTAAGGTCGTTTTTTTCCTTTCGATTATATTTCTTCGTGGAGTGCAAATCGGACTTTTATGGAAGTTGAACGCGTTCGAAAGTTTCGCGGCTGTCCTTTCGCTGGATCATTTGTGAATTGTGTTGTTTTTTGTTATTTGGTCGCGTGAGCGTTGGCGATGGGCTGTACTTCGTGTATGTTCTCTAATGTTTGATGTAACAAAAAATATTTGGTATCTTGTGTTCGCTTTTTTGTCTGTGGTTAAATTTAGATGGGTCTGCTTTCAAGGTTGGCCGAGTCGACAGATTTGTTCATATAAAGAAAATTTTTGATTTAGTTGTCGGAAAATTTTTCTTGATTTTTTTTATGTAAATAATTTAGATAGTAGTATTTGTCAATTATAAATGTGTATTTAATTCTTATCTTTTATAAATCACTACAATAACTTGTGACAACATAGTACCTCTTGATTACAATTATTTTAATCAAGATAAAATTTATAAAAAATATATTTTATATTTCGATATTATCATATGTTATCATTGATATTTTTGTTTCATTGTCAGTGCCATTATATAAATGATCTGTAAATTTTTATTTTCGATATTTAATACAATATGTACTACGTCTAATATATATATTTGTTCATTGATGTTGAATAATATCATTTGAGTGCAATGACTCAACTTCAATGCTGACTTTTTAACGAGACGATAAACCAGAAAATCTCAAACTTTTTACCAACGAACCTCCATTCAACGTCGATGCACATGATTTTGAAACTTAAAAGAGAATAAAAAAAGAAGAGATAAAAAAAATAAAATAGAACGAGAATTTATCAAATCAAAAACATTCATATTTTCATTCGATATTAAATAAATATCGTAACTTTCACAATTAATTTTCATTTTACCAATGGAAACTCACCGCACACTTTGAACACCCCTGCGGTATAAAAAACAATTAAGCGAGAATTTCGACATGTTACGATAGCAAAAACTGGTTATTTCTTCCACGTAATTTAACCAAGTACTCATGCGGATTTTCACACAACCTTGAAAAAAATTGAAGAAGGGTTTTTTTAGCGAAACGACGCAACCGCAAATGAAAAATTTTCCTGCAAATTCAATTTGAATATTAAAAAAGTAGCACTTTATCCGTGCTAATTTAATATTCATTCTAATTCTCCAATTTATTGATCGCGCAACATTTTTTTATTGCGTGCAATTTCGTCCAATTTCCGGGTCAGTGGCGCAAGGGCATTTGGGTTTCTACTATTTTTTTTTTTGTATTACAAATTTTTTCGCCTTAATCGTCAATGCTTGTTAAATTTGGTTACATTTTGTGTTGAAAACCGCAGGAAATTGCGATTATACGTGTATCCGGTTTTCTTACACGTTTCGTAATGCCATTTTTTGCACAATCTCCGTTATTTCTTGTAAATGATGCAACTGCATTGTCATAAAGGGTTCATAATGAATTTATGATCGCGTGCAATAAAAAAGTACATTGTTCTGACTTAAATAAATAAATAAATTGTTAATAAAAATAGTTAACATTGAACAATTTGATGTTTAATATGTAATTTAAAATATTTTAATCATTCAGCCAAGCCATCTATAAACATGGGTCTTGATTTTTACTACATTCCTGGATCAGCACCATGCCGTTCCGTCATGTTGACTGCAAAGGCTCTCGGTGTCAATCTGAACCTCAAACATTGCGACCTGATGAAAGGAGAACATCTTACACCCGAGTTCATAAAGGTATCATCTCAGTTTATTTTCCTAGACAGATTAATGGAAGTCGTGAAGTAATTTTCTCAAACGCCACTTATGCAATATTTGAATCACTAATGGCATTCCGATGTGGCCTACGATAGTACATTGATCTCCGATGTTGCGACATACTTACCATTTTACTTAAAGGTTCTAGAAGTTGTTCTAGTTACACCCACATTCCACGAAACATAATTTTCGTTATATAACCTTGATAGTTAAACTGTATTTTAAAATATGGAAAAATTTCTCTAGAAAAGGTAGGAAACGTGTGGGTAACACTGATTAACTAGTGGGTAGAAACGAATCATTTCTATATGAATTTGTATATTTAAATCATAACAAATTTTCGATACAAATCAAATTATATTTATTTATAAATTATTACTTAATTACAATTGTACGTCTAAATTAAATTAATTTTTCAAAATTTGCCATGTTGAAAAAAAATGTTTGTTTAAAAAAAAAAAGATAAAAAGTGTTATGAATAAATTACTCTGCGTGGTCACTCAAGCAAATAATGAAATAACAAAAAATTGTCAAGGCCAATTCTCTCTCTCGATTTGTTTGTGTCAATGAAAATGATGGAGGGGGACATTCGTTTGTAGGTGTATAATATGTATAATTATTATGATTATTTTTATAAAATCCTTAAAAAACCTAATAAAATTCTTATTAAAAAAAATTATTTTTATTAACAGATGAACCCCCAACATTGTGTTCCCACTTTGAACGATGATGGATATTGTCTTTGGGAATCTCGTGCTATCTGTGCATACTTAGTGAATAAGTATGGTAAAGATGACTCTCTCTATCCAAAAGATCCTAAAGTTAGAGGTATGGTAGATCAAAGATTGTACTTTGATGCTGGAACCCTCTATGCCCGTTTCGCTGAATACTTCGTTAGTATTGTTTTCTCTTATTTATTTATTTTTCTATATTATTTATAACAAAATAATTCTTTTTTCAGTACCCAATGTTATTTGGCGGAGCACCAGCCGATGAAGCTAAAAAGACCAAAGTGGTAGAAGCTCTTCAATTTTTGGATAAGTTCTTGGAAGGACAGACATGGGCAGCAGCTAACAATATGACAATTGCTGATCTTTCCCTCGTGGCTTCAATTTCTACCCTCGAAATTTCAGGATTCGATATGTCCCCATACCCCAACCTTTCTAAGTAATTGAGAACATCAATGATCAAATATCTCTCAATATTAAATGAAAAAATTAACATCTTCATTTTTTATTTTAGATGGTATGCCAAAGTCAAAGCAACTGCTCCTTCCTATCAAGAAGCTAATCAAGAAGGAGTTTTAGCCTTCAAAGGCATGATTGATCATCTCATGAAAAAATGAATGGCACGATTATAATACAATTTTTTTTTGCACTGTTTTCCACTCATTATAAATTTCTCATTGTGCAATAACATACATTATGTATTTATAAATTTCAATTGTGATAAAAAGATTCATTTTTCTTAAAAAAAAAAACACCGGTGCTTTTTTAAATAAATATATTTGTCATAAAAAGTCTTTCTTTTTCATAAAAAAACCTCACTGTCAAGTAAATATTGCTATAAAAAAAGGCAAACGCATTAATAAATAATTTATTGAAAATACGAAAATACTTTTGTTAAAAGTTTTATAATATGTAATTATAATACAACGTGTTTCAGATTAACAAAAATGATATTTTCAAGGTTATAGAATTTGGTTTAAGTAGTTAAGTAAAGTACAAAAATAATATAACACAGAAAAAAATATACCAACACTACGATACATTCTAAGCTTTACATGGACACTTTTTTTATTGGAATACAAATAGGCTCGATTTCAGCTCTTGCAATTTTTTCAGAATGACATTGATGTTCATGAGCATAGCGAATTTCAACGATTACATCATTATTTGTCAGGAGAGAGGCTTTACATTTGTACTCAGAATAGTAATCGATACATCGCCAAATTACCAAATTTTTACTTTTTGTATATTTTGTGTGAATACAATTGGAAAAGACGAGCTGACGGTTGCCTTTGCGACTCAGAATGAAGTATGCATTGTTGGTGCCGGGATCTCCTAAAAAATATTCGTTTATGTGTTAAAGTGAATAAAACTATCATAAAAGTATCAGTGAACGCATGAATTTTCTGTTTTCATAAAAAAATCGCTAATTATTAGTCAATTAATTAGCATTGCACTGATATTGAAAAAGTCTAGGTACAATTGCATGAAACTTTAATATTTCAAAGAAAACATTGGGCAAAATTCAACTTTCTTTTTTAGTGTTAAACAAATCAAAATTATGAAAAAATATTACGACACAATGACAATAATAATGTAACTTTGGAAGAAATTGTATACAGATAGTCCTTGACTTACGACGGTTCGCACTTACAACCAAAAAAAAAAATTTAAATTATAATTTTTTAACAATTGAAAGATAAATCTCAAGCGGATGTGAGAAATAAATACAGAGGAATGTAAAACCGTCAAGAAAATTTGTATTGAAAGAAATGGCTGCTGGTTTTAATTTGATTAATCATGGAATACAAGAATTTGAAATGATGGACCCTAACAGTGAAAGTTTTTAAAATGTCATTTATTTATCATTTCATAATTGTATTAATAAAAGTATGTAAAACTACCGGAAAAAATAAATAATTATACAGATTCAGCTTACGACCAAAGTTCAAGAACGTATCTCCATCGTAAGTCGAGGACTATCTGAATATTGAAAAATCAAGCAAAATTTTACATGGATTTACAAAACAGTGCTGAAAAATATGGGAATATCTAAAATAAATCAATATGGATTTTAAACAATAAATCATTTGGGAAAACAATTTCTAATACAGTAATAATTTCAAATCTATTATAACATATTAAAACACAAGACTAGTATAGTTTACTGTTGAAAATAATCTACAAAAAAAATTATAATTTTATTTTTACAAAATCAATTTTGAACTTCTTCCATGTCATAAACAATACTTTTTAAAATTTTATCGTAACAGTCTTCATGATTATGAAGGTGATTAACAGCAAATATTGTCGGTCCAAATGTTTCCACTGTGGCTGGGCATCTATTCAGTGAAAAATATTGAACACAACGCCAAGAAGTCTTCCCGTGACTGGTTGAATGTTTTGTGTATACAAAGTTCATGTGCACGAGCTGCTTGTGACCCTTGCGGCTATAGATATACCGATAACGTGTCGGCAGTCGCTGTTGTTGATCAGTAGTCAGTGGAAAAACGCCTGTTGATCAAGTTCATAGATAAAAAAAAAATAAAGGACTTACAATATTTTTCAAGTAACTTTTTCAAAGCATAATATGCAAATTTATTGTATAAATACAACCTTTTGGCGCCAAAAAGACAATTTCCAAATGAGGTTAAAAAGCAAAAAAAAAGGAATAAAAATAAAAACAAAAATCTACTCACATGCATATTAAAAATCCTTAAATTTATGATGCGGAAATTTTGCTGCTTCTACTTTTAGCAAGTGTTAAGGTCTCGAGATGATCGGCAAAGCAAGGATACGCACACAAACCTATGCCACATTTCACACATTTAACTGTAGTTCGTGTTTCTTTACCCTTAGAAGAACACATGCGACATCGCACTCTATTCCCTTTCAACGGCCAATGATCATCATCGTCAAATACGAAAGAAAAATTTAAACCTGGAACACATTTAATTTGTGTGATGATTGTCACCTAAGAATTCTTTGAAAATTCAACGGTGCAATAAATAGAAAATTTCCTTCTTGAAGTTTCATACTTTAGTGCACAAAAAAAAATGGATTAATTGAAAACCAAGCACAAAATTATTTATTTAGAACTAAATAAGTTGTACTATATTAGATGTTGAAATAACATTTGACAGAATCAAAATTTAGTATTATACTACGAATTATCGTAAAAACAGTACATTAAATTATTATCCAGGTTTTTCTTAATTTAGAAACAAGAGTTTAAGTGCTGTGCTTGGGCCAAAAGGTTATATTTGTTATTCTATATAGATTATTTAAATCCAAGGGTTCGCAAATGAAAAAGAATATAAAGAAGAATTATAAGAATATACTATTCAAAATTATTTTATTTCAAAGCAAAAGAGTATTAAATGACTAAAATCTACTAACAATTACGTAAAAGCACAAACACACACAAATACAAAGTAAACTCGTTGAAAAATTTAACCACACAATTTTATGGGGATAAGCTATTTTTATGTTCAATTTTACATTTTCAATATTTTTTTGCATCTATTATACGCTCATCGACCCACTAGCATAAAAAGGTTAACATTTGTTATGAAAAAATAAAGTTTACATAAAAAAAGGCAACACAACATTATAAATAATTAAATCCATAAAAATTGAATATATTAAATTACTGAACATTAATTTATGGCATTTATAAAATCAGCCTTATAATTTAAAAAAAAATGTTCAAGTAACATGATTCCATAAATAATTAAACAAAATCACACAAAAATTTTGACTTGACTAATTTTAGAAAGTAAAAACACAATGAGATCATTAAAAACACAAATCACATATTGTATATGTTAATTTTTTTGGCACAAACATCCTAAATATAATTTTTATATCTTTGAAGATGATATTTTTAAATTAAATATACTTTCATGCAAAATCGACGAACATGACTAGTGGTAATAAAATTCTTCAGTCATATCCCAACTGTTTCGTGACTTATTAAATTTATGCATAATCCTACAAAATCTGGATATGCAAAATCGAAAACAAATGTTCGTGAGAATAGTTACTTGTAAAAACTTAAATTAATCGTTCACTAATGAAAAACCTTATTGTGTGCCATAATACATATATCATTGAGCAATAGAAGGTATGACCCATTTTGTAAAAACTAAAAATACAATTTTACACAGAAACAAGCATCAGTGAATTGAAATCAACAAAATTTCATTTCAGAATTAATGAAAATTATTTTTCAAATAGAAACTCGTATATTTGATAAAAAGATATAATGCTTTTTATGCAAATAAGAAATTTAAAACTACACGCATTTAAAACCAGGGTTGAAAATTTTCTTGCAAGAAAATTGTAAAATTAAAAATATTATGAAAAATGATTGCTTATTTCTTTTGGAATTATTTTTTTTATGTTATCAAAAATATTGGAGCAATCATGAAATCAAATTGTATTGTGAATTGACTAGATTTTTTATTTCCAAATATATGAGTAATCAAATTGTCACCTATAAGAGATCTTGTACTAAATTGTGAAAATAAATAGTAGTTTTCGAAATGATAAAAAAATGTAAGTACAAATTTTTCAGTTACATTATAAGTATATACTTGTGAAAAATAAATATGTTTTGAGTATAAAAATAGAAATACAATATGCTTGTTGGCCAATTTTAATTAAATTTATGATAAACTTTGAAATTTTAAAAAAACCATGAAAGGCAAGATCCAATTATGAAAATATGTTGTTTTATAAAAATGTTTATATAAAAATACATTTCTTAATACTAAAAATTGCCAATATAAATATATTTTTAAAATACAAACATCTCGATATAAAAAATAATTATCTGATCACCTCGAATTAATACATCACAAGCAAGATTATTGTAAAACGTTTATCAACATTTAATGAAAAATATCGTGTGCTTTTGGACATAATTATTTCTGAAATTGCGCGTTTGAATCACATATTTGTATTTCTAATATGATATATCATGGTTTTTCTCACAAATTTGGTACACTTGTTAATTTTTGAGAGAAATATTAGCATCATCTTTCAATATAAACTGTTCAGATGCCAATTGGTGTTGTTCAAAGCAAATGAACTTACATAAAGGAACAGAACATTGTTCACACATAAATCTAGTATCACGTCTTCTTCCTGCACGCCAACAATATCTACAAGACTTTTGAGGATATTTTTTCTTTCCGTCTTCTTTCTGTGGAATTGTGACTATCTTGTGTTCAGAAAAGGGGACATAACCCTTAGTATTTTGAGGTGAATTAGCCCAAAGGGTTAACCGAGTAGATCTTTCAGGTTTAGCAATACAGACACCATCTGAAACCATGGCAGGCATTTTCAACTATTTTAAAAGTGGAATTACGGTCAGATCTACATAATTCAAACAAATATACATAGTTTACTCATAGAAAAATTCACAAAATTGCATGCTAATTACTTAAAAACACACCTGCATCTTCATTAAAAATAAAATTTAACCAATTGTAAGATTTCAAAAATACATGCATATAACTTTTTAAAAGCTCAAGATAAAAAAAATTATTTGTCCATAACCAATAAAATATGATTACAATGGTTAATCTGTTTCCACCGATTGATAAGCTTATAATAAAACTTTTTGGTTAAAAAAAAAATGATTGAAAATTTGTTAAATAAATAGCTTTAAAATCAATGAAATTAGAATGGTGAGTTCTAAAAACTATGCAATCAATTTCTTTCAAATTTCTACTGGAAATTAAAAAACTTTGAAAATTTGATTGTTAGATCTTATTATTTTTAGATGAAAGCAAATAGAGTTAATGGATTAATTTAAGCCAACATGTGTAAATTCAATGAAAATAATAGACTTTTTTGAGTGACAATATCTCCATTGAAACTTCTTACTTGACAACTTATATAATTTAATGGTTGATATTGCACTTTTCAAAATTAAAAAAATACTATTAATTTATTTGCTAACCCGTAACCTTCAAAATTTTGTGAAAAAAGAGCTTTACTTTTTTTGTATTTCCACTAGTCGTCTTACATGATTCATAGTTAATCAAATCAATTATATTGAAAATGCCTTTCGATGTTTCATCAGGTAAACACAATATAGATAGAAATCTTAAAAAACCATTTTTTAATTTTATCATATAACCAAAAGAAACATATTAAAAATGCAAATGTCACATTTAGTGAGAAAATATTGATTCTTTTGGTTTAACAACAGACATTTACTTGATAACAGACAATAAAAACTATTAACAAGAAAATGTAGCATGACTTTATAATTATATTAGCACAAATCACTCAATTATATATGCATAAAATTAACATTATCAATTTTATATGTACTTACTTCAGAAAAACCTCACAAAATGTGACAAAAAGTATATGTTAAAAAAAAAAACTACAAAACAAAAAACGTATAATGAAAATATATGTAACTACATACAAAAACAAAAATATGAAAAAAGGAGTCAAACAAAAAAAAAAATGGAAATTAAATCGAATGAAACCACATTTAACGTTTTAAAATTACTTTGGAAAATGAAACAGAAGGATGCAAAATTCAAAATAACAAGGTTAAAAAAGCTCACATGCATATTTAAAAATTCTCATCAAAATAACTAACCGTGTTGATCCAATCCGGGGGACAGTCGTGAAACTTGATTTTCAATAAGGTCGTTCCTAACAGATATAGTTTCGCTTCGAACGGAAGATTCTTCGAACGGATACTCCATATCGTTGCCATTTTCTTTTTTTATTACAACTTCGGCTTCGATTTCGGGGTCGGTTGTGTTAATATTTTCTAATGAATTCCCAACGCTTTTCGGATCTGGGATTTCTTCGCAAAACCTAGACTCGTTAGAATTATCTCCCGAATTATATTCATTGAAACTGTCCTTAATAGAATCTATAGATGCACGAAGTATTTCGTTTCTGCAGGGATCGACGTCGATGGGAATAATTGATTTTTTTTGATGAATATTTAAAATTTTATGCCTATTGAGTATCTGTTTTTCGCGTAATTTTGTTCTTTTTTCTACAGGCGGCATTTGGTCTATAGCATTTGAATTCGTGTTACTATTATTTTGTACGAGACTATCACATTTTCTTTTGAGCGAAGTTTGATTAAAAATTCCTGACTTATCGTTCAGAGTACTATCTGAATTTTTCGTTAAAATGTCACCAGTTTCCGAGATTGTATCAGAGAAACTTTGAATTGAGTTTGTTTTTTTGAAATTTGCAGAAACTTCATTAATTTTTGTGTTTGCCTCTTCGTTATTCTACAAAAAAAAAAAAAAAATTATTACTAGATCGAATTGAATATGCAATTTTTCATGATTATACGTTTGAAAATTTTACATGTTTATTTGTTAAGCCTTTAATTTCTAGTGTTTCAGCAGTGTTGATAAAACTAGTGAGATCTTCCTGTTTCACACTCACTTCACCATTATACATAAACTGCAAAAGGCTTTTCATGGCACGATACGATACATCTTTCAATACGACTAAAAAGAAAATGCAATTTTGACACAAACTAAAAAAAATACAAGACAAAGATTCACAATTTAATAAAAACAATACCGATGGGATGTTGACACGGATTGGCGAGGAACATCTTTTGAAAATACGGAGAACATATCGAAAGCACAAGCCGATGCGCTTGTAGGAGCTGTCCTTCGGCAGCGAGAGTAACATCGGCAAATTCACCGCTTCCGAGTAAACGAGCACAACCTAAAGACAAATTTCCTTGGAATTCCCTCCAAGACAGTGAAAATTGTTGCTCCATACTTCGTAACTTATTATATACCGAAACACATCTGCAAAGAATGAATAATTATATATATTATACATAAAAATGCTGAATTATAATAGGGAGGTAATTAATTGCACTTTGGTTTTGATAATAATTAATCATATCAAATATAATTGAATTTATTCAAGATTAAAAAAAAATTACAATATCGAACAAATATAATGCACCTTGGAAATGTTTTTATCACTTGTATTAATTATTTTCCACTATAAAAACACATATGTAGCATGTTGAGGTAGGCAATGTTGTATAATATGTATCGGTACAAATTTGCGAACTGTCGAATTTTTCGATCGGGCTGTTACGATGCTTTTCTATTACAAATCTTCTAATTTTTTACTCGATTCACATAATTATCTAATACAATTAGTGACCTGGCGAGTGAATTTATAAAAATTATAAATTATAGATATAAAGTTCATTTTTTAGTGCAAAGTATTAAATTTTAACGTTCAAACTATTAAAACCAAAGTTAATTTATATATTCCCCATTATAATACGTCGATTAAAACACTAAAACTTTAACACTCCAGATTCAGCCTTTTTCAAATCAAATTTAGCCTTTTCTTACAATTAATCAAATTCACCCTTTTCCAAATCTAATTCAACCTTTTACAAATCTAATTCTACCGATGCAAGTATATTTTTATACATATATATTTTTTTACAGATTACTAGTTTCAAACATGTTAAAATAAGGTTAGGTAGGGTAATGTAATCGTCCATAAGGAAAAAAGTTCATATTCTTGTTTTCATGTAAAAATTTGTAAAAAAAAAACAATAGCTGAGATTATCAAAGTTAAATAGAACATATCGTACTTGATTCGTTACTATGGCAACGATCATAATAAATACATTTTCAATGTTTGAATTTGATTACAAAATCGTCGAATTTGATTTGTATGAGTGTCGATTTAAAAAAAAGCTGAATTTGATTCGTAATAGAGGTGAAATTGGAATGCAAAAGCCGTTTTAGCGCGTTGTTTGAAATCAACGAGTCTGACAATATTTTTGGAACGATATTTCTGTTAAGAACCAAAATAAATTGACGGTTCGATGCGAAGCGCGTCACCCCTGCGACGGCCGACTAAACGGACACATAACGCATCCGACTTAACGGCTTCGCGTGGGTTTTAACGAAAGTTAACGGGCGTTACCTGGACAGGCGCTAGTCGAAATTAGCGGAATCGCTTCCGCAACAAACACGGACAAGAGCTGCGAAGCGTCGACAATTGCCAATTTGCCGAATGCCAAGCGTCTTGCACTGCTGCCACTACACGGGCGGCTCGAATGTTTACCTATTATTAGAAACGTTATAAATAATAACGTTGTTCGGCGTGGCGTAATGGTGGTTGTTTTAATTTATTTTTGTCAATTGTATCGGTTTTATTGAATTTGTTTGTTTGTGTGTGAGTTTGATCGTTGTGGTCAATTGTCGGTTTTTGCCAGAACGACGCTGGCGCATACGACGTTGGCGCGTATTGGTAGTAGCATACACAAGCATACAAAACTAACGTAAAATATAATTTATATTATATAAAACATTAATTGAATTATTTAACTATTGTTTTTCTCCAATTTTCCTACGACATATCGTACCGTGTTCTCCCTAAAATAAGCCCTACTATGATTTTAAGATTTTTTTCAATTCTATCCCGTAAATAAGCCCTGCTCCGAAAATAAGACCCAGTAAGAAAATATTCGACAATATGGTACTTGTGACTGGTTATCACAATGGTTCTGAATCGGTTTTCCGTACATAAAATAATGATTTTGTACGAATATATATTTTTCAATTTTATTTCTTTGACTATATGTAGTTTAATCTGTTAAATTTTTGATAAAACTTATCTGTATATATAAAAAATAATCGCCGTTTGTTGATGCGCTTAAACTCGAAAACAGGTTAATTAATAGGTGGCTTAAAAGGAAAAAATAATAAAGAATATCTTAAAGAAAAGCTAAAAAATAATATAAGTATGTATAATAATTTTGTGTGGTTAACTACACCGCCATACCGCGCCGCGTATTGATTGTGGTGTATGCAGAACACGTGTTCCCAACGAGAACCGGGAACGAGAATCGGGAATCGGGAACCGGTATGCGCATAACGTGTGAAGACAACAAGAATATGGGCTAACGGGACAACAGACACTATTTTAAGATGAAAAAAATTCAGTATTAAGAGTTGAAGATCTATCGTTTGTTGACGACCGATCTACTTATGTACGCGAAAAAAACGAGAGGAAAGCAAAACACAACAAAAACGGGACAGTCCCGGCGAAAACGGGACGTACGGTCAGCTTAGTTTTAGCGAGGTTAACGAACAGCGATTGTAGGTGATACGAAGTTCACCGGGTCAGCTAGTATTTGCATATGAGGAGTAAAAATTGTCGTATGCACGAAATTTTTTCCCCCGAAAATAAGCGCTACCTGAAAATAAGACCTAGCAAGATTTCTGGGCACGAAATTTATATAAGACTGGGTCTTATTTTCGGGAGAACACGGTATGTGTTTCTGTCGATGTGTGCCAGTGCCATTTGGGCAAACGTTTGGTCATTTATTTTTAAATATAGATTTTTCCTAGACTATAGAAAACTTTTAAAAAAATTTAAATTGCAAAGAGTTGGAAAAAATATTTTTGTTAACAAATAAAAATAACATATCTCAATATTTACCATAAAGAATTTGTAGGGAAATAAAGATTTCCTTATTGAAATAAACTTTATTTAACTTCCAATACATCATTGAATAAAACCTAACCTAACCTAACCCATCCTTTTTTATGAAAAACATAAGTACAAAATATCAAAATATATACTCAAATAAAACAAAGAAAAAACACAAGTATGTAGAATATTTATTTTTCAAATATATCATGTATCACATTCATATTTTAAGAATAACCTATATGTACACAAAAAAACTGTATATTGTAACAAAATAATAATTAACATGGGAAAACATAGAGAAAAACTTTACAGTGATATCTTTCAAGGCAGATTTGCTGGTAGAATCATATAAAATTAAATTATTTTTATAATATAAATATGTCAAAACTATATTATTTTGTGGTTTGAAGTAACAATAGCTTAGTAATTTAAAAATTTATTAATAAATCTTATTTTATTTCTAACATGGACGAGATTTCCAGCTATCAAATTTTTTATCAAAATTTGCAGATCCATTTAGGCTTTTTTTATAAAAAAAAATATGTAATTGTAAAACACCAAGAATGTACAATATGTATTCCATGAAGTGAATTTTAAATCGTATTTTTTAAATGTAGACAATTTAAAATAATAACTAAAATAAGTTTCTGTAATAATGTGAAAACATTATTCATTTCACCAACATCGTGAATAGCACCATTGATCAGAAAGCACATGGGTAACTACTTTTTTATTAAAGTAAACATCAATAAAATTTATATAATGACATTCTTACTCAAATCTTATATCTAATAACTAAAGAATAAAAATGCTTTTATTTTCACTATGGCGGTGATCGAAAATATTTTCTTTTTTTTTTCACTGTCATGTACAATTGAGTATTTCATTTGAAAAAATATTAAAAAATAAGATTTCAATTGAGATATTACTATATGAATTATTGTTGTTTCTCAGGTATCGCGAAAATAAGTGAACTATAAATCTATGGTATGTAATATTTAGGTATACATAAAAATATATCAGTTCAATGATAATTCAAATTTTTTAGAATACTGATTTAATATAAAGTTGAATAATTATTAAAATGCTGCTTAATCTGAAACAATCAAAAGTATTACATTAAAACAATATTTAGGTAATATTGAAAAAAAAATAAAACAAACCAATTTTCTTTTATTATATAACAATAATTTTAGATTCAAAAGAAAAAAGCATACCACACCGCTAAAAAAAATTTAAGCATAAAATAAAAACATGCATAAAAGGAGTGTCGTTGTTAGAATATAAAAAAGGAAAAGGTTACTGTGATAAATGTATTAAAAGAAATTATAATTAGCTAAAGATTATTATTTATTTTCTTAGTAATTTACAATGCTTAAACAAGAAAATTATGTTTTAATTATTAAAAATTATTTAATTTCAGCACAGATATAAAATATATAATGTGAATTATTCAAAATATTTTCAAAACATTAATACTTACAAAATTGTCAAAGTAAAAGTGAAAAACACATAGGTGCTCATCAAAATAATCAAATGAAATTAAATAGATTAAGCTAATTAAGGTAAATTTGTTAAATACAATGGTGAAAAACATAAATATACCAACACCAAAAAAATAGTGTGTATTTACCCAAATGTCCATCCATACTTTGCCGGTTTAGCTGTTGTTGCGGTATTTCGGCCAGAATGACTTTGACCATAATTTTTAGCATAGTAACCACTTTGTAAGTTTGACTGTCCTTGAGTATTTGATGGTTGATTGTAAGATGGATAACTTCCTGAGCTTTGATAAGGATTATTATTGTAGCCTGGATTTCCATACGGATTTGAAGGATTTGATGGATATTGATTTTTGTTTTCAATTAATCCTGGTCTTGTAAAAGATGGATTGAATGATGGGAATCCACCTTTTGTGAAGTTGCTCAAGATATTCGACAAAATAGAAGTTATGGGATTTGTATTGCCATCTTTGTTTCCATTTGTATTGCTTCCAAAACCAAATGCACTTCCAATTGAGCCAAGGCCGCCAAGAGAGCCAAATGGATTTGTGAATCCCCCGCCTGGTGTGCCACTTCCACCAGAAGATCCTCCGTATGAACCTCCTCCATAGTTTGATCCTCCTCCATAATTTGACCCTCCTCCATAATTCGATCCACCTCCGTAAGGGGGATTAACACCTCCTGAAGAGCCTCCATAGTGAGAACCTCCTCCACCAGATGAACCACCATAATGAGAACCACCGCCGCCACCACTATTGCTGCCATATGAAGATTCCCTTGGTGGTGCAGGAGGTGGATAGTGCGGAACATCGTCGAATCTTGGTGGTGAATATGGTTTAGGTGTAGTTGGTTTTGCAACTGGTATATTATGAGATTCTGTAATCGAATATTACAAAATTATTTTTTTTAAATAATAATAATAAAAGTTAATAATTATATTATGTTATATATAATACCTGTATCAGAAGCCGTCTTCTTTTTACAAGTAGGATATAAGCCACATTCAGAACTTCTTCCAATGCTACAAGGATCCTCTGCCATAATACATACTTCACTATTTAAACATCCGATATCTTTGCAGCTTCTTCCATATTCTGAAAATTTAAATTTTATATATGATTTATGATATATGTATATAATTACAAGCTTTGCAGTAATTAATTGATTTACTATACTTACTAGAAAACCCATTAGCTGATATTGCCAAAAAGAGGCACAAGCCTATGGTAGACCACATTTTTAACTGAAACGAAAAAAAATAACAATGAATTCTATTCCAAAACTGGTGCGAATGTCATTATGAAAATTGCATATAATTTTCGATTCCAAAAAACCTACATAATTTCTATTCTCATATGAATATTCATCAAAAGTTTCGAACAGGTGAACATGTATAGTAAAATTTAAGCTCGACAATTGAATGATTGTAATAAACAAGCAGACTGTGTTGAATACCATAAGTGTAACCATTGAATGACTTTTATTCAATGTTATCATAGTATCCATTACCAGACGTTTAACAATTGAGACTAGCACAATGGTAAATCGCATATGTTCATGAATATTGAACATGTCTTCATCAGTGCACATTGTTTATAAAAAAATAAATAGATTGATATGAAGGTGATAACATAATTGTATTATGATCACTCAATAAATAAGATTAATTTCGGTATATTATTCATAAAAAATATATGTAATATGTAATATGATTGGTTTGTATCTAAAAATTATACATATAATATATGAAAAACAGATTGATGCTTTGAAATAAGTCTTGGAAAAGATTCAAGAAATCGAATGTCTACATATCAAATTATATACGAAAAAGAATGTCGAAAGATACACCCAAGAAAATATTCAAAATTTAAAAGATTGAAAAACGCAATTCAATATGTCTCAACGCCGAAAAAAAACAAAACCTTTTGTCACGATCTCTATTCAATTTTATACATTTAACATTAATTTGACTGAGGCGTATAATGAAATGAATTGTTTTTTCGAGATATTATGATAACCCAATTATCGCGTGACCCGAGATGGGAGTGTTCCGTAATTTTAAAATTATTGATTTCTAAATGAATCAAAACAAAAGTAATATACATAAAATTGAATTTTTATATGGTTTAGTAAATTTTTTAAAGACAATTATCAAATAGCAAAATTTATCGAACGGATATTTTGGTGTTGTTTAAATTCGTCAGCTCATTTTTAGAACTTTAACGATTTTTCGATTAAGGTTAATAGAACAGCGATACATGAAAATTTCAACATGTTTACGAATTCAGGTATGAAATTTTTATTTTTCATACAAAAATCAGAAAAATCGCGCCATTGTATCAAATATTTATTCTGATTAATATTGAAAAAAAAGTTCTAAGAAACAGGAAAATGTAATTATAAATGCACGTTAGTCAATGTCATTGCAATTATCTGCAGAAGTTGATCTCGAGATCGTCATTTAACGATTAAGGATCGGACGGATTAATTGAAAAATTGGAAAAATACATATAAAATTTTCGCAAAGCGAAAAATTTCGAATTTGAAATAATTGGATAGAGGAATGATCTATAAATCTGTAACCCGGACGTTTTCGCATATCTATTATACGAGTATTAACTTGTGTTTTGAAGGCGAACATGGTTCACGGTCGTATATTCTAAACCGTATTTCGTATAACATATTTTGTAATACCGACAAAAGTGAATCGAATTTAGAATATTTCCGATGCACATTTCACTAAAAATTATACAGGTATTCTATTTGTGAGTAAAAGTTCTTTAGTGTTTTTTGTTAGTTTTATTATAGTGGAGTTGCATTTGAACAGTTGCCCAATATGAAATTATGTTATGTTTCGTAAGGTGAACGAAAGTAATAAACATAATTTTTATATTGATTCAAGTATTGAGACCTACACTTTTGTAAAAGTGCGTGTTTTTTTAATTGTTTAAATTATATCAGAATTAAACGAGAATGTCAAATTGAAATCAATGTTTTATAAGAATTTACGAAAAATTCATAAAAATATTTTTATAACAAAATCACTCGAGCACCCTATGAAAACCTCAAATGGCACATTTCCAAGTATCAAAGACAACGAGACTCTTATAGAAGAAAACAAACTTACAGTTTATGCGCAGCGAACTAACATATTAGAAAATAATCTAACGATAAAAGTTCAGGGTTAAACAAGTACCAAAACAACATTGCGAAAAATTCTGATGTCACACTCACATCCCATCGATTTAAATTATAAACATAAAAGGATCACGTCAACATGACGCGAAATTGTATCGATACGCAAAACATCGAAAGTAAAAAAAAAAAAACGACAAGGCCTCGTCTTTACGATTTTTTTATAAAACCGGTCGATAATGATCATAGATTTGGAAAAAAAGCTGCTTTGTTTATAACCTGCTATTATAGTACACTCGAAATTGTTATGCAAACCACTAGTAGTTTCCTTGCAAAATATACATGTCTTTTTGTGCGTCTCTGACGTAATTTGTATACTAAAAAGTGTCCGATAATTAAATTTTAGCATGTCGGAGCGTCGTCGCCATATTGTGGAAAATGCTGTTTTTTGAAGTGGTGGAATAGGCTCTCGAATAACAGCGTATTGAATCATCAGATTGAATATGGATATGAACGATGATTTGTTCAAGTAATACACTGAATCATTACATGAAATTGTTTCAAAGCGATAACCTCAAAATAAAATAATTATTAAATATCATTTCACGAATGCGAATAACGCAATTGTACGAATATAGAATTTGGTTTATGATTGAGCGATTTCATAATCTAAATATTATCGAAAGTCAAATGGAAATTGTCGATGTGAAGAAAATATCACACATTTCTTCAAAGATTTTTTTTTCTAATATTCAAATATAAAAACGTTCAACTCTCACATATTTCCAAACACAATTCCAAAACCATCCCCCATCATATCGGTGACGAATACACGCGATTTTCTCGGAAAAACAGCACAGCGACCGCACTCTCTCAAATATCGATCGTCTATTTGAGGAGCGCGGCTCTACACAGACATGCTACGAAAACGGAACAACGCGAACTTGACACAAGGTGAAACTCGAAGACCAGAAATCCGCACAGCCTTCCCCGTCGATTTACCTGGTGGAAGACCACCTGCCTCCAAGATAGAGCCTTCAGCAGAGGCAAACGACGGTCGATATCGACGACCACACTTCGGAAGACGAAGAGCGATCCAAAGAGCGGACGGTTCTAAAAACAACAGAAAGGCAACTGGCAATGGTTGTGGAGTGCCATTGGGTGGAATGGCACACGTGATCGGTGCAGAGTGGGTAAACCGCAGGCCGCGGTCAGTTATCGGTCGCTTGATTCGATTGATTGTTTACTGGTTAATTGTATAATTGGGCTGGTTCGCGATACGATGGTTTCCTTCGTAGATTAGGTGCAGCCGTGAATGCGAGGTGTGGTTTGAGTTTTTTGGTTGTTTAAGTCGTTGCGATTTCCGGTGAAATTTGTTTTAAAGGTCGTTTGTTTAAAAAATAAATTTAATTGAGTTGAGCGATATGAGATGTGGTTAATTTTTAGATATATTACTGGATATGAATTGACTTGATATTGTTTGATAATTTTAAGTTGGCAAATTATAGTTTTAACGTTTGATAGTCATTTAAGAGATTTAACAGTACCGATCAGTCTTATTGTTAGATCCCTATCACATGTCACTTGCCATTGACAGTTCATTCTCTTGTATAGTATCGTAATCTATGTAAAATGAATTAAAGAATAACTGTGCTATTTTTTGGTTATAATTATAGTGTGTTGTTCACAATTAACATATCTCATCGTATCTTTAATCAAACCACGACGTGCACAACATCGCAGCATAGTTTTATTATCAGTTACATTACAAACTAATGTAGCTGGATTCAGACATCTTCGTTTAATATGTCGTTCAAATATAAAATTTCAACTGAAGTATTATATAATCGTCGAAACCTATTGCCTATTTGTTGTTTGGTACATGTTTGAGATTGAGAAACTTTATCGTTGAAAAGAATTTAACTACTGGCAAAGTGATGGAGATGCAAAACTAATCGGTACTGCCAACTGTTTCTTAAATGAATGAAAATCCTTAAATCATAATTTACCTTTAATTTTTAACTGCTTTTTATTTATTTTCTTTTATTTGATATGAAAAAATATGCAAAATCCTGATGCAATTATAAAAATCTTGATATAGGTTTGCAAATGATTGAATTGATATTATAAAAGTAAAATTCAACTATATTACAAAAATAATTTTAATAATTTTAATAGAACGACATAAATATGTACTTTTTTTGATTGAAAATAATATTTTAACAATGATTTATTTAAAAGCGTCAAAATCTTTCAAAAAAATCTAAAACTTCCCAAATTACTACACAACGATAAACAACTCCCCCACACAGCGTACAAACCAAAACCAAAACTCCAACGAACATCTCGCACGTTCCGACCAATTAATCACGCGAACACAACCCGCCACAATGCGAAGCAATTATTTCGGAAGACCAGCTCGACATTCCCCTGGCCGCACACCGATTCCCACATCTGCTCAAACACGATAGGTGGTAAACCAGAAGGCCATTCGAGATCAATTCGAGGGCCTCGACTCCGCATTGGCAACCCCTGACCGCTAAAGATGACGCCATCCGCTTCGCGCGGGCGTTCGATTTTGAGTTTTGGTTGATGAAAGTCGGTCGGATTTTAACATTTTTGTTTGTTGTGAGGATTTCGAGAATGTGCTGGATCTATGAGAGTATTGTAGTTCGGGAAAATGTCAAATTTTGGTGTATTGTTATTTCATTGGATAAGAAACGATTTGTAAAATGGAGTCGATTGTTGGTTTTTTTACGTGTTTTTTCAAATCGGTTGATTTTTTGAAAAATAAAAAACCATTGATTAATTTTATTATTCAAAAATTTAGTTTTTAAATATTTCAACAGTATAAAATTTTAGCATGGTTATAAAGGAAATCTTAATTTTTTTAATTAATGAATAATATACCGGTTTTTTATAAGTTTGAAATTGTGAAATCACTAAATATTTGCAATTTTTTATTTGAATGCTAATCAAATAATAATGTAAATTAACGGTAGTCGTCGATTTTATTATATGTGAGAATAATTGAAATTGTTATAAATAAATAGAGGAATCTAAAGAGCGTATTAAATGAAGCAATGTGCAAGGTTGAATTGTGCAACGTGATTTGAATTTTTATTCTGTTTGCAGAATTATTTGATCGTCAGGTCAAAATGATGAGAACTTTTGTTATATTATTTTTTTAAATGATTCATATTAATCGTTCAATTGTAGTGATATTTTGATTTTAAAACAATTGTAATAATTGTCCCGGAAGTAGTAGGGTTTTTACAATATCCGTCATCACTTTTTGTTACGTATTGTACAATTATCTGTATTACTTTACATTTTTAATGAAAACTTGTATGAATGCAGACTCGTTTTATGATTGAATTTCGACTACAATTTAACTTTTGTGAGAAATTTATGACACTTGAATAAATAATACATAAATACTTAATTTGAGATCAAATTTTGACCGAAAAAAATATAATGGAATCAAATTGTTCGTTTGAAATTGAATAATAATATTTTTTGATAACTGAAAAAAACTGGTTTATAAAACTGAACTCGTTAAAACACTAATAGCTAGAATTCCATGCTTATTTTTATACTATCACAGATACGCTAGATTAGAAATATAAAAAAATACCTGTTCTTAATAGATTTCTAATTACCCTTTTGCCCATTAAGAATCTACTCTATTCAATGAATTTTTCGAATAATGGTTTCTCCGATATTTATTATTCGTTTTGCACTACAGATGCACTAATGAGGTTTAAAAGTTCAGACATAGATGTCGTTTGAATTTTATGGTTTGAAATATAACTGTCAAGAAAAAGCTTTTGAAATTCAACAATAGGATTCGGAATAAATATTTTCCTAATTGTAAAACTTTTTCGAAAAATTATTTCATCTAATTGTATTAAAATATAAATAAATTTTATATATTTATATTTAAATACAAAACTATGAATTTCTGTTATAATTATGAACATTTTATTACTACTTTTATAAACTATTAAAATAAATTAAAAACAATGAATTCGTAGCATTTTTCGCAAGTCAAACATGCTATAAAACAAAAATTCGATTAAAACTATTTATAAAAGCATTTTTACAAAGCGAATCTGAATTCCATCGAAATCCAATTAATCGCATTCAATAAATATCAACCGGAAAACTTCCAAAATGCATTTTATCAAAGCAGCATCGAAAGCCATTATCAGAAAATGCTTTTAGTTCGCTTCGTTTTTACGCAGTTTTAATCGAATTTCATGCCTTTGTATATAATAATCACGGAACGATATTTCATCATAAACATATAATACTTCCATCAAAATAACCGAACTCAACTAATTATAAACCGCGAAAATAACCAATTTAAAACAATCTTCCACTACACATCACTCAATCCTAATAACACAAAAGATCTCAACAAAACACTAGAAAATTGCTTCGTCACTCTGAAATCATCGATACGATTCGCGCTTATGATATATGACCGTTCCGGGAGATTTTCCAGCATTCGAACAGTTAGATATAATTAATTTGAACTCATGGTTCGTCTTCGGTGGTCCCTTTGTTTAAGGCTCCAAACGAGCCCTGGGAGATCGTCTTCAGGTCCTCAAACACAAAGGATACCTGCGTGCGAGGTCCTGATTTATTCCCCCTCGAGGGCCGAATAAATTCCGAACATCATTCCGGAACGCGGGAGTTTCCGAAAGCTTAGTCGTCGAAACTTTTTTATGTGTATTTTTATATTCTGGTGGAAAATGAGTGAGATTTTTAAAATGAGACACCGAAGATCGTTGCTTTTAAGTTGGTGGAAGCTTCGAGGCCTGATTGGGGATATTTTCGGTATGGATTATTAGGAAAGGCGATTTTTTTGAAGATAGCTTTAATGAAATTGGTAGCTCGGCTTATTTATGAATAAAGGTTTTGATAAAATTTTATATCGGAAATATTATATATTTTGTAATTTACGCTTTTTATCAATTCCATTGTATTATAACATGTATATATTATTATCAAGTAATATGTAGAATAGATCACAAAATATATAGTTTTTATTGTTCTAAAATTTAAAAAGATCTAAATTGTACATGAAATCGATGATTAAAAATAGGATTTATAATTTTTTCATATTTAAAAACAATTTTATGAATTTTTATTCATATTATTGAATACTCGCAACAAAATCAATTGACGATAAGAAGATCAATACTCGGCGATTAAATTTTCATCCTATTCACACTCAATCGACAATTCCGTGGATAATTTTCATATTTTGAAAACAACCCGTGAGTGATTCGATAATTGGAAAAGTTTTTGTGTGTAGACTTGCCGGGGTAATATGCTGGAACGGTACGTAGCGTTGAAATCACCTGCAAAAGGTTGCTCGGATTAAACTTAAAGCTTTCGCCATTAAAGAGCCTTCTTCGAATTAAAACAAAGCCTTAATATTATGACGGGGCTAATGGGCATTAGCGTTCCCATCGCCATAATATTTTCATTTGTCGAATGCCTGTACTTTTCGGCTTCGTTATTCGACCGAACGATGCAATTATCACTTCTTTGAATGACTGTTATCGCTTTTGGGTTTGGGCTATCAAATGAATGGTTTTGCTGAATGTTTTTTTTTCGAATAGAACGTCTTAACAGCGTATCATCAAATGCCTATATTTTTGAAATATACACATTCTTAATTAGATCATTATAAACATAATATACATGAGTCATAGGATTTTTGTAAAAAAGTGATGATCAATATAAACTAAATATTAATTGATTTTCAATGAAATAATATAAATCCAACATTTATGTTGATATTATATTATTATATATTATACATGGATTGAGTAAAATTTAACTAATATTTTTTTTTGGAATCATTTGTAAAAAACGATTGTGTATTTTATTTTAGTCACTTGTGAATATAGAACAAATTATGATTTATACAAGGTTTTTACGAAGCTACAAATTTTGTTGAATAATTTAAAAGCTTGAAGTCGAGATTCTACAGAATCCAAATAAAAAAAGCGGTGGCAAATAGAGCTTTATAAGTCTAACTGTTTTTGCTAAGAAATAAAATTTAAAATATGCCATAATATAGATACTATTTTATATTATAATACATATAAGATGCGTAATATCATATCGAAAATTTATTTAGATACACTTTTGACAGATTTTATTTAGTAGTCTTAGCAATAAATAATATTATAATTAAAAAAAAAAACACAAATTTAAGATTGTATGATTTTCTAGAATATTTAAGTTTTTTATTTGAACGAGGTCGCTTACTATTCGTAATTAACTCTTTTTGTCAAAGTAAAAGGATAGGATGAAAAAGGTCACCGTTGAAATTAAAACTTTCATTACTTGAGTCGCTTTGACAAAACGTTAACCATTTGCAATTACTATTTCAGAGCTTCGAGTGACAAAATCACACACGTATACAGTAATAAAATATTAAAAGTTATAAAAAATTGTGCAATTTTATACTTTCAATCAGTAAGCAAATAAAACTTATCCTTTCATCGGTTTCCGTAGTGTAGTGGTTATCACGTGTGCTTCACACGCACAAGGTCCCCGGTTCGATCCCGGGCGGAAACAGTACTTTTTTTTCATCGAAATAACCGCAGAAATGTTACATTTTATATTTGCAACAATATAAAAAATAAACAATGACGGCCCCCTTAAGAATAAAAAGCACACGTTTCGTCCGCACGACACTTCCTCACACAAAAATTCGTATAGCGAGTTATTCTCTCCAGAAATGTTTTCCTTTGCATTTTTTTTTATTGTTTGTTGAAAGAACACCATAACGATCGTGATACCTGTCGTATACACTAACGGCTTACATCAAAGAAGATCATTCGAAAATATCAACATTGTCGACTCGAAGCCTTTGAACAAACGCTACAAATGTACGGTGATTTTCTTTGCGTGTGTACATATTTACGGTGAGTGCTGCCTGTCTCCCTTTGTTTCTGAAATTTTGTTTTTGAATATACGCTAAAATCGTGTTCGTGTGTATGCGAAACTATCATCTCGATTCTGCCTATTTTCAACGTTGGAAATCGATGAGATTCAAATGATGTTGGATTTTTTTTTAATTTAGGGCATTTATGTTTCGAATATTCGTTGACTTTTGACGTTGAAGTTATAGTAGCATTTTTAATTAAATATTCTCTTGATGAATGTTGAATTGCTTCATAATAGGCAAAAAAGTTCCACAAGGCCAAATTTACATTCGTATTTTTCAAAATAAAATTTTTCAAAAATCAATGTTCTAGATTAGATTTATATGTAAATTTTTAAAAAATACAACCATAGTAATAATATACATCATAATTTTACGCAATTTTATTTTTTATTTTCATCTAAACAGAGTCGTTATTTGTATCATATAAATATTAGATATATTTTATTTGATTTTTTTTCAAATGCGGCTCAACCTTAAGCTAGTTTTTCGCGCGAAAACAGGGCAGAGCTTTTCATTAAGCTTTGAAAGCATTGACAGCTGTAAACTTTTCCGTTCCCGATGAGACTTTTCAAAGGATGGAATCTTTTTTTTTTCGCTTTCGTTGCCATCCTAATAAGACTACCTTAGATCGAGAGCGGAGGCATCCCGAAAGAGTGCTTTCATCACAGGCAAAAGATCAAAGTAACTCTTTTGAAAAAACCTACTTAATTCGTATCGAAGTCGGAATCTACCGCAAAATTATACGGGGGAAAATTGTAATCGAAGTCTTAGAATTAAAGATATTTGAATGTTAATCGCCTTAATTTCTGAATCGATTCTCGGACAAGCTTTTAATATAATATGTATAGTGTTGCGATTTAAACCGTTTATATTTTTATTAAATACCATATATTATATATAATGTTTGAAACGTACAGTATAGTATTGGATGATAAACATTCGGATTATTTATTAGTTATTAATACATAAAAATATATAATAAAATTAAAATGTAGAGAAAATCGATTTTGTTTATATTTTTACAATTTTACTACATACGAGGGATGTTCATAATGTTTACGTTTAAATCTGGTTTCGCGATACAAGTTAAACTTGTTTTTCAGTTCAAAGGAATTAAGGACGTTTATTTAAACTGTAGTATTTTAATGTTTCCTTCAATTTAATACAAGAAAATAGAATAAAGTTTGATTGTCATTTTATCTGATCAATATCCTAATAATTTTAAACATTAAAACAAAATCTTTATATAAAGGTTAAAATACATTTATTTTTTTACAATTGCTTTTATTCGATCATTAGAATTTACCCAAAACAATATTGTTAAGCCTACTGTAAAATAATATTTCCCCAATACGAATATTTTTCCTTATCTCGTTCTTCAAACATAAATATATGAGAAAAAGGCATTGTTTGATCGTTTTATTTTCAATAAACCAACCGATCTCAAATAGAAAATGAACAATAACTTTGTTATTTTTTAATACGAACGATAAAAAAGTGAAATTAACCAACAATCAATTTATTTCCAAAAAAATACAAACACCAAAACTCACCCTCAGATCGGATTCGCGTAAATCGCAAACGCACCATACACACGACATTACACTCAACCGATATATAATAGCGCCTGTAAGGATGATAAATGTGGCTTTTCAGCCCGCGGAACGTGCTTCTGAATATATTAGGATATTAGGATGACTTTGTTCAACGCTTTTCCGCGTTACTTTTCCAGTGGGCGGCGGTGGGTGGGATTTTCGCGAAATCTGATCGTGTCGAATTACCTCACGAAATAACGCCTTCGTCGTTTGTTTTGCGCAACTCTTTGGTGTGTGTGTCCAAATATTGTTTAGTGTCGAGAGGACCTTTGTTGAGTTTGAATTTCGTACAAAACATTGTATAATGAAATTATTAGATTGGTGTATGTATATAAGATAATAATTGAAAATATTTCATGAGTTGTTTTATGAAAATTTATCATTGAAGATTAAATATTTTATTGATGATTTTTTTGAGAAATCTTAGGAATTTTCATGCTTTCTTGTCGAAATATTTTCATACCTATGTATTTGTTTTGAATTATTATATACAAAAGTTTGTAAAGATTTTTCGCTACCCGATAGAAGTTTTCACGAAGAAGATTTGTTTTAAAACTTTGCTTCGATCAGATTTATCGTAATAATATTTATAGAGCGTGCAATGAAACTGTGGTTTATCGTTATAGAAACTTAAAATTTGCCATAATATTCTGTTTTCAATTATTTTTGCAACATGATTTATGTTTGATTTTCATATTTAAACCATTCATGTTTGGTACAAATGAAATCATCAAAATAGTTCAAATAAATTGTTAACATTATGAATGAATATGTATTACTTATAATTTATGAAAAAATGTTATTTTTTTAATAACTGATAAGTTTAATGGATCACATATAATTTTAATATCAAAATATCAATGAATGTTTATATTATATTGAATTCATAAAAGTTTACTGATTGTTAAAGGTCGTCCTCATTTAAAATCATTAAATACCACATATTCTTGACATACATGTATATAAATTAAAATTCATCAAAAAGACAAACATTTTCCTCGTCGATATACACATACGCGACATTCACTTTTGAAAATCGCATAAAAGCCAACCTAGAAAGCTCTAATTGTGAGCAGACTTGAATTATATGCAAGTAGCACATAGCCAGTAAAAAGTCACCCTACATCATAAGGGACGAGGGTGCGAAAGCGTCCGACTGGGCACCATCCGGATTTATGGTGGGTGGTTTCCCTCAGCCCGTTCCCACCCAAAGCCTCCCACACCCCAAGTTTTCATTGAAAACCACCCGCTTTCACTCCGGAACCACCCACCGCTAGGAAAATGATAAAGGGCCAGACGGCAATTATACGAGCAACGCCGCCCAGAAACAAACAAAAAAAAAACGACGACGAAAAAATTAATGCAAAAAAATATCTATATACCGAGAGATCACGCACAAAAGACGCCGGACGTTAATGTTACGTAAAGATGTTTTTTGTCTGTTTTTTTATTAGCGCTGACCTTTTGTTCGGTGGGTTAACAGCACTTTTGAATGAGTTTTTGACTTGTATTTATCTGGTAAGTAAATAATTCATATTTTGGGTGAGCAAATTGAATTTTTTGTATGCGATATATCGAAATCGTCAGTAAGCGTTATGAATGATCAGTTTTTTATGTTGTCGATTGTTAAGCTAAAAGGTAATTAGATTTTATAAAACAGTTTTATTTTATGACACGATATGATGATATTGTAGGTTTTATCTTAAAGAATCGTAAATACAATATTTATGATTTCCATACGTTAATATCAATACTGAAACTTTTCACAAAATACATATCATTATTTTCGTCCAGTAAGACTATCAATCAAAATCTCTTTTATATATATATTTTTATTATTTTTACTAATCATTTTAATATTTATTAAAATGATTTCTGCCGTTTTTCTCTATTATTTTTATCTTCAATTGATACATTTTCAAATAAAGAAAACTGAATCGACTCAAAAGAGAACGGAACTCGGAAAAGTTTCTGTTTTTCTAATCGCGTGAGTAAATATGTAGATCCCTCGCGACTGATTGTTCAAAGCTTCATACAAAGCACGTGTGTGTGTTCAGAACAGCCAAAGTTTTGCGTTTTCATTGAAAACAAATCGAACAACGGTGAAAACGTTTCGGATAAGTGAGCGAACGAATTTCCCCGAATGTTATTGCATGCAAATACGGCGTTGTTCCGCGACTGTATGCTCGTTTCATATTTGTTATGTAAATATAACAGTTTGTCGGTTTGGTAGCCCTATCTACTACAAATAAATATTTTGTTTGAATGATTTCAGTGCCAATTTGCGCCCAATTTTCCCATTGTTAATACGTTTGAACGTGGGGTTGTTATACGTCGTATGTGAGTTGAATTTGAATTCTGTGAATGCTTCGAAAAGTTTGAATGGAATGTTTTTGTTGACTTTTGTATTTTTTTTTATAATATAATTATATTTTAGAATTTTCATATTGTTAGGAAAATATTTTGTTGAAAAATCAGTTATATCATATCACTATTTATATTTTATATTTTATGTTTGATTGAGCAATATTTTTTAAAAGCGAAATATTGAAACGATCCGAAATCAGTGTTTAAAGGAAAGAAAAAATGTGTGATTCGAAACTTTTTTCTCAAGAAAAGTTGTCGATTCGCAGTTGTAGGTCCGTTATTTTATTTTTACTACAATCTTTCAAAACCATATAAAAAATTATTACTTTGCATGACGTGGACCCAAAATATCATTAAAAATGAACATTATTCCAAGCACTATTTTCGATAAAATTATATGAACAATATCTCAACATTATTTTCAAAATTTTTACATGCATACAATCCACGACGAGTTTTTATTTATTGTCCAGTATATATTTGTCAAGCGACCGATCGCAGCCATATAAATGATATTCGAGTTTTCGTAGAGTCAGCCAGAGTGACAACATGAATAAGGGTAGTTTTAGTGTTTTCTTTTCATGGGAAACTAGCCGAGGGTTGAAGGCTGAAAAAGGACCTCGGGTAAGTGCACCACTATGTCAAGGCCCAAAGAATGAGGATGATATATTATAGGTGCCTCAGTTTCCATGGGTCAAGATTACTTTGCAGATCCGGCTTTGGTCCGATCTGTTTCATTGTGAGCGTTAGGTCATTTCAAATTCTGAAACCGAATATTCGGATTATTTATTTTTTATTCGGTGCTCTCGAAAAGTTTTTATTTGATAAGTTATTGAAGTGTGAAAAATTCGTAAACTGCTTATCAGCATTGTATGTTCTTTCATCCCCTTAAAAATAATTTTCAGTATCATAATTTTATAATTTGTTATAAATATCTTATTAAAAAACTTTTTGAAATACTTTTTTTTGAATAATTTACTGAAAAAAAATATGATAAAGCTTTTAAAAATTGTGAAATTTCAAGATGAAAAACTTTTTTGATAACTCAAAGATTTGTTTGTAATATCATACATTTTTCATGGTCTTTATAAAGTTATTATCTTCTACAATTTCTTATTTTCAAAATCCGGTTCTGAACTTGAGATTATTCAGATATAAATAAAATGCATGTTCCTAGACCTTGCAACAGTTGACTGTTGCTCTTTGATAAAGAACAGGCTCATTACAGTATTGAAATGTTCTTTCAATATTTAAGTTTTACAATTTTTATCAAATTTGTTTTTGGATTATATGGTAAGTACATGCGATATCCTTTTTTAAATATTTTTTTGTTATTATCATTAAAAACAAAATATATGCGACTAATTTTATTGCAGTCGATGATCCATGTGTTTTAAAGTTTGATAATATGCAAGGCATTTGCAAAAAAAGCGTTCATTGTCCTATTGTAAATGATATGTTGAAATGTAAAAACATCAAACCAACCCTTTGTGGCTTTGAAGGTATTTATATTCAAGATTTATTTTTTTCAAATAATCATCTCATTCTATGAAACATATTTGATATTGATATATTTAGGACATGAACCGTTGGTGTGTTGCCCCCTAAATGGAAAAAAATCACAATTTTGTGAAGGAACTAATCAAAGGATTTTTGAACGCATCAGCGTTCAAAGTAAGTGATAAATAATTTGATTTAAAATTTTTCGAAGATAGAACTCTCCAAGATACAATTTTGAAATTGCAGAATGTAAGGAAATTAAGAAATGTAATGACTTCAGACGTAAACGACGTTCTCCAGATAGTGAAATTCACACAACAATTGTCGGAGGAACTCAAACATTTCCTGGAGAATATCCCCATATGGTATTATATATTAACATTATTTTAATTTTTATATGTATATATATTTGTATGCATATTTTAATTTTTTTTACAATAATTTATTTTATGAGTTTTTTCTATATTATTTTCATCTTTTTGATATTATTATTATTATTATTATTATTTGTCATTTTGGATATAAGAGATTTTATTTTATTTTTTATGTTGACTATAATGCTTAAGGGTTACTCGTCATGTCATAATTATAAAATTGTATTATACATATGTATTGTTATATTGTGTTTATGTTATAATAAATAGAGCAATAAATATGAATGTATATTTTTCATATAAACATACATTTAGGCAATCATCGGATGGGAACTTAATGGTAGATCTGGGTATTCATGGAGTTGTGGAGGATCTCTCATTAGTGAATATTGGGTAATAACAGCAGCTCACTGTACCTATAGAAGAAAAGATGATTCTATTAAAAGGTAATGGTTATTTTCAATATTGCGTCAAATTTATACTATTTTGATACCCAGAATTTTTAATTTTTTTTTCACATAGAACTGATCCGACTATTGTAAGACTTGGTGAGCACAATTTAAAATTGAGAGGTGAAACTGAAATCCAAGATTTTGAAATTAATCAAATAATAAAATACCCTAATTACAAACCACCAATAAAATATCACGATATTGCTTTACTGCAACTCAAAAAACGAGCAGTGTAAAAAATAATCAGCAATCAATATGATTATCAATTGAATAAATTTAATGATGATAAAATTTCATTTATAGATTTAATTCATATGTACGACCTATTTGTTTATGGCAAAGTGCAGATGTTCCAAACTCAAAACCAACTGTAACTGGCTGGGGAGCAATAGGCTATCGTGTGTATTTACTTCTTTTTAATGCAATTTTGAACACTTCTTTATAATTATTCCTGAAATTTGCGTACAAATTTACAGATGAAAATACATCTGACTTTTTGCAACATGCTGTGGTAAATTTTTACGGTGATGCAGAATGCAAAAGTTTTTACAAAAATCTGCTTAGAAATTTACCCGAAGGAATTGTAAATGAACAAATATGTGCTGGAGATCTGCAAGCTGGTAAAGACACTTGTCAGGTGAGCTGAAATTAAATTAAAATCCTACAGAACTGGTTTTATCACTACTCAAGGTAAAATAATATAATATTTTTAGGGTGACAGTGGAGGCCCCATACAAATAAGAGATGCCCAAGATTTTTGTGCCTTCCAATTAATAGGAATAACATCATTCGGAATAGGCTGTGGAGGAAAACTATCGCCTGCTGTGTATACTCGTATAAGCTCATACCTGGATTGGATCGAATCTGTCGTCTGGCCTAATTGAAAAAAAAAATTGACAACATATCATGATGATAATTAGAATAAATTAAAAATAATTTCATCATTTTCTTTATGCTTTTATTGTGGACACAGATACCTAATTAATACAATAAGATTAGTTTGAAGTATGTGATGAATTTTATAGTTTTAAAAAGTCATTTAATTTTAACTATCGAATATTAAAAAAAAAGTTATTCATCTCGTTCTTCATGAGGGTAACATGCTTCGGTATTGCATCAACAAGACCCTATAAAATTGCATTTGGTTTAACATACCGGTTATGGATAGTTTCCTTGTACATACTGGAACTTCAGGTTCAGGTTCGACGATTGCTATAAAGAAGAATAATTTATTTGTATGAAGTTTTTAATAAAGGTTTAACATTATCAACTCTTATCAATAAAACTTTGAATGTTCAGCAGAAAATATATATTTTTAATTAATTTTGTTTATTTTTGCTTCTCAAAATTATTTTTTAATTTACGTGATTGAAGAATTCAAAATTCAGGGAATGTATTTTATTTCACAAAAAAATAGAATATGAAAGCCATATTTTTATTGAGTTTTTCAAAAGTTCTAATTTATTTTATCAAATTTCTCATTTCGTATTTTTTCTAATGACAGAAATTTCTTGCTTTATTTTTTAAAGTATTCTTTCCTTTGCTGTTATGTTCTCCTGCTGTAATTTTCTGAAAATTTAAACAGCTATTTTTCATTTTTTTTTTACGAAGCTTTAAATCGAATAAATGTGGCATATTCAGTTTTAAATAGTGTCGCTAGGACTAAACAAGGATGGTCTAGTAACACTGAAATATTAACTAAAAGAATAAGTACAAAATAGTGAATAAATATACATGCTTGATTTTTTTTTTGAGTTTATATATTATATTTTTTTAGAAGATAATAAAATAATTTTCAGAAACCTTCCTGTTTTTTGCCTCTTTAATTGTCCTCTCAACCTCACTTTTTGTGATATCCAGGCCATCTTCATCCTTCTGAACGGTAGGACTAGATCTTCTACTGCAGTGTTTCCCAACCTTTTTTGTACCATGCCCCACTTCAACGATTCGAAAATCTCCATGTTCCCCCTCCCTATTATTTTTTTTTACCCGATGAATTCTGAAAAAAAAATAAATATTGCTTCAAATAATATAAAATAAAATAATAAAAAAAAACATGCAATATACACTATTTTTATTAAATTTCCATAAATAAATAATATGGATATTATGTTAAATTACTAGTCGAAAGTAGTGCGATCCTTGGGCTTGATGTGAGCTGCAAAGAGTTTTAATTTGGGGTTCTAATTTGGTCAATTTTAATCTTAAATCTCCGCGGTTTGTGATATTAAGAGTATTCGTTTTTTTAATAACAAATCACTTACAGCGCTAAAACCGCATTCAGTTAAAATTAATAAAAATAAAAATATAACGGTGCTGCCATCATATTCTCGAAAAGTCAGAATTGCAATATAATTTTATTTTGAAAAATCGTTTTTCGACAGTAATGTGACAAATACTAATGATTTGCGCATTGCCCTCCATGACATTCAAATTGCCCCCCGGTGGGGCGTGCGCCCACGTTGGGAAACACTGTCATTAAACATATCTTCCACATACAACATCCATTCCATTAGTTTCTTCTCCAAATTCAACAATTTTCCCGATCGAACAAGCAATGAATTCTCACACCTGTTTCTATATATGCCCACCGCTTGCTTGTTCCTTTTGTGCATATTGAACGAATCGTGCCTTTCGTCAAGCAGCTCAATTTCATCACACTCGCCCGCTGACCACGTTTCCTTAGCCTGTCGAATTCGACAACGAATTGCTCTATGTGTCTCTAACAATGAGTATTTGTCTAAATACATCCGACGACGATCCATAAACTGCAATATATCACCCAATATCCATGACTTGAGTTTTTTTCTACTAACACCAGTTAGCGTTTACAGAGCAGCAACAATGATTCCCTCCTTGATTTAATTCCATGCGGTCTGACTATCAACACTTCTCAACTCCAAGACACTTCTCAACTTATCTTTTAATTCAGTTTGTATTACGATTTTGATATTCTTACCCCGCGGCCTTGAGACGTCAATGCGAAGGGTTTATCTTTTGCATCTTTTCGGTTTCGTCGACACCAAGAGTTTATGATCTGTAAACATGTCCGCTCCTGCATTTGTCTTTTTATTCTTTTTTCGTATTATTGAATTCTTCATCGCGTTTAGACTTGCCGCTGTTTGGTCGGGGACTGTTTAATCGGTATTCATAGTTAACCTCCATAAATATAGAGGTTCCGCCAAAAATTCCACCGAAATTCCGCCATTCATTATCCGCCACTAGTAGCAAATATTTATTGTTTATACGCATTCTACAAACATTTGATAATTCGGTTTCCTATAAATTAGTGTTTTTTTTATATCAGTAATATGCAACCCACTCTATGCAAGTTTCCTGAGCTGGCTAAGTTCGATACCAGCAACACTAGGCGAAACTACGGGCGCCACATTTATATTTACTGTGATCTCTCTACATTTAATTTCGACCAAGCAATCGCGAAGGACTGCTTTTCGAGGGATATGTGGAATGCCGAGGTGATTTATTATTTACAGTAAAATTGATGATTAAAATCTATTTCATTCAAAATTTCTTTCGTATTTTTCATAAATAAGTTGATGATCCATGCATTTTAATGATGATTCTCTTGATATTTGTAACCACAATAACAAACGCCAAAAGCAAAACGTTAATAAAGTTGTTGTTGTATCTAAAATATTTCAAGGTTTTCGATTTTTGAGTGTTAATCGAATAATTTTCAAAATACTCGATTATCGTGTACTTGAAAAATGGACGAACATACTCGAGTATTAAGTACCTACACATTATTCAAATTGGAGACTCTAAAAAACATAATTTCTTAAACAGTTTCAAAAAAATTCTTAGAATATAAAATAAACGATTATCAACGTGCTAAAAGAATATTTAATTTTTATTTTCATTTAAATATGTTTATAGTATAAATGGCGAGTATACTACTATGAGAACTTTGATCGCAAAATATTCACAAAATTTGAGATTCATAAAAATATCAACTAGCAGCTCAAAATGCTGTTATATGATATCATATTTTTTATATGCTTGATTCTGCTGGAGTTTGTATGTTTATAGATAGAATATAAAATAATTCAAGCATTTCTTTTATCAAAAAATGTTTGTTTTGACTTTTTATTATCACTTATTATTTATTTAGAAGTACAGTAAAACTTCTATTAACCGGACTAATCGAAATTTTTTTAAATTAAGATTTTACGATTTTTTTTACATTATACGCGTCCGAAAATTTACAAGTACATAAAAAAATTACTCAGACAGATATATTATAACAGACTCAACTATGGATCAAATTAAAATTTGTCAGGAATTTTATTTTTAAAAAGCTCGGAGCTAAAAATCTCCTCATAGGAAGCGTTGAAAATTAAAAATACATTAATTATTATGAAATTATACTTCTTATTCAACAATGTCTAGGAATATTTATATTCATAATTTTAATTTTTTTTTTCCACTTTTCCGTTTACTCGGATTTTTCGCTATCCGTAACATCTCAATCCCCGTTTAGTTCGGATAATCGAGGTTTTACTGTATATGTATTCTGGATTAACTTGATAATCAGGTTTCTGCATAGTTTTCTGCAACCATAAATATTATATCAGTATAATATTTTCAATGTTAAATATCAGTCAGAAGTGGACGTAGTTCGAGGAGAGTCGGTTACATTATCTGCTTGCATATTTGATAAAAAGATTTTACTCGTGAAATATAATCAATTTAAATATTTTCAAAATATTATATTTCAATTAAAAGCAAGGTAAATATTACATTCCATTTAATCAGAACATTTATCAATATTACAATTTAGAAAAAGATCAATTACAATTACACTATATGTTATTATATATAATTACATTTTCTGAGAATCTTAAATGAATGCTGAAGTACATTTAGGTACAATTAAAATAATAAGACGTTTAATATTCATTTTCAGCCAAAAAGTTATACTCAAGAAAATTAAAATTTTTGTCATTTCTAAAAATATAAAAGAAATTCTCAATGGATTATTTTGTAAAACAACTCATTTTTATATTACTGTTGAAATTAGTTTTCGGGCTTTACGGTAAATATTAATTTTTCATTTACAATAAAATTGACGAACAAAATCTGTATTATTCAAAATTTTATTTTCATTTTGCAAAAATAAGTCGACGATCCATGCACTTTAAATGATGGTTCTTCTGGTATTTGTAAAAGCAATAATAAATGTCAAATAGCCCACGACATGCTAAAGTGTAAACGTATCGTACCTACTGTATGCGGTTTTGAAGGTAAAATATCAAAATATATTATTCAAATGAAACATTAAATAAAAAATGTAATCGTTTTCAAAATTATATTTAAGAATTTGAACCTGTATTGTGCTGTCCGACAAAAAATATCGATATGAAAGGTTGTATTACAGGAATAGGTGCCATTTCAGAAAGAATCAGTGTTCAAAGTGAGCGAATATAAAAACAATAAAAAAAAAACAAAAATTACAAATCAAATATTCTTTAAATTACAGAATGTAAGGAATACAAAAAATGTGAAAGATTGAGAAATAAACGACAAACTATAAACCCTGAATTAAACTTCGTAACCGTAGTTGGAGGAACTGAAGCTTTACCGGGAGAATACCCACATATGGTTTAGATTTAAATGAATAATTATAAATAAATTATTAAATATATTATATTTTATTGAATAAATTAATCACTAGGCTGCGATTGGATGGGCTTTGATTGATGGAACTGGATATTTATGGAGTTGTGGAGGGTCTCTCATTAGTGAATATTTTGTATTGACTGCAGCTCATTGTACCAATTTCAGAGATAACAAAATCAAAAGGTGTGTTTAAAAGTTAAAACGATTATAAATAAAAATATTGTTAATTTTCTTTGTGACAATCGTTTTCTATGTCGCCATTTATTTGCAGTCCTGAACCAACAATGATTAAACTGGGTACACATGATTTAGAAACAACTGATAGAACTATGTATCAACATATTGAAATCGAGAGAATCATAAAACATCCGAAATATTCAGCAGCTCAAAAATATCATGATATTGCACTCTTTCGTTTGAAGAACTCAGCAGTGTAAGTAAATAAGAAAAACTATATAAATGATACGTATTTCAATTATTAAATAATTTTCAGATTTGGCGACAACGTAAAACCAATTTGTTTGTGGCAAACAGAAAATATTCCAAATACTTCTAAACCCATTGCTACTGGATGGGGAAGAGTGGGATATGGTATGTATTTTTATATTTATGTATTTATTGAATCTTTATTTGAAATTAAATAATCTTAAACAATTTTACAGTTGAAGATCCAACAAATTTATTGCAAAACGTTTTCATCGATATAATTGATACCAATACTTGTAATAATTTTTATAAAAACAGAAGATCTACACCAAGAGGAATTATAAACGAGCAATTATGTGCAGGCGACTTAAATGGAGGCAAAGACACGTGTCAGGTAAACCGAACGAAAAAATATCAAATCAAACATACGAAATCATATAATTTAAATAACATTTTTTCGATTTTAGGGAGACAGCGGTGGTCCTTTACAAATTAAAGATCCTGATACGCCATGTGCGTATCACTTGATAGGAATAACATCGTTCGGAGTCGGATGTGGAGGAGCCAACTCTCCAGCCGTTTACACCAGAATTAGTTCCTATATTGATTGGATTGAATCAGTTGTTTGGCCGTAATGATATTTTTATTGAACAATTGAATGGTTTTGGTATTTTTCATAAAGTAAAATATAATATGTGATAAATAAATATTATATTTGTGATAAGTGATATTTTTATTGAGGCATCATATGCACCATGAGTCTCCTGTTGGAGGTTTTCCAATCCTTGATCTCACATCTACATGTTGTTTTTAGGTCATTTTAACGTGAAAAATTGCGTAGAATTTATTATTTATCGATGTGTTTTTTTATTTATTTTGAGATTGGCCTTAAAAACCAGTTATCGCGGTCATCAGTTGGGTCATTTATTTTGAAGATGGTATATGTGTACATTTGAAAATAAATGCGAAAGTAATTAATTTAGGTGTAATTTAATGAATACTTTTCAACAAAACACATACTCGTAATATACACAAGCAAGTATATTATTTTAATAATTTTAATTTGATCAAAATGCAGATCTTAAATATTTATTATACCAAGATGAGAATATATAGGCTTATGCTTCTGTTAGAATAAATGGTTTTATATTCATCAAAAATATAATTATCTAAACAGTGTGTTTTCTATAATATTATACACTTCAGTATCGCAGACTATTTTGAAATTTTGAGAGCCACGTAGCCTAAAAACGTTATTTTCTTAAAGTGCTTTAAAAAACTTTTTAAAAATATAAAATTAACAATTATTACCATGTTTAAAAAATATTTAATTTTTATATTTTCATTGAAATTAATTTATGGCCTGAATGGTGAGTATACTATCTATTAATTGCAAAACAACTTTGATCGTGGAATGGTCCCATAATGTGGCACATATAATAGTAGGATTCAAATCACATTACTTTATAAGTGCCATTTTCAATATTTGATTTTTACAAATAAATTCAGCGATCGAAGTTCTCACAGTAATATAATATTATCTATGTATAGAATTTGATTCAATAGTCAACATATGCATTATATTTT
Source organism: Hydropsyche betteni (assembly GCA_028571205.2). NCBI lineage: Eukaryota > Metazoa > Arthropoda > Insecta > Trichoptera > Hydropsychidae > Hydropsyche > Hydropsyche betteni. Next base: position 1,707,787 of record JAOXNN020000057.1, on the reverse strand, counting down.
AAATTAAAAATATTAATGAACACTCTCAAATTTTACCTCCCTTTATCGAAACAAAGTCAACGATTCATGTATTTTAAATCACGATGGATCACCTGGTATTTGCAAAAATAGTGCTGAATGTAAAGTTGTTAATGATATGCTGAAATGCAAACATATCGTGCCTACTACATGCGGCTTCGAAGGTAAAAAATTTTAACATCTCAAATGTAACATTCGAAAATATTTATTCACTAAAATAAATTGTACTCGTATCAAAGGTTTAAATTCTATAGTGTGTTGTCCGATGGGTGATGTGAATTTGGAAGACTGTGGAAAATCTTCTCCAATTTCTGAAAGGATCAGCTTAAAAAGTATTATGATACAAAATCATTTTTTACAATCAATTATTCAATCGAAATACAAAATACTCAAAATTTCAGAGTGTAATGAATACAAAAAATGTGAAAATCACCGAAATAAACGCCAACTACTACCACTACCAACATTACTACCACTACCAACATTACCACCACTACCAACAACGACCACAATCAAGTACGATCCGCCGGCAATAGTCGGTGGTTTTAATGCTAAGCAAGGAGAATATCCACATATGGTATTAGAAATTATGAATTAAATTATGCATTATTTTTTTTAATAACATATATGAAATTTCAGGCAGCGATCGGATGGTCCATGATTAATGGAAGTGGATATGCATGGAGCTGTGGTGGATCACTTATTAGTGAATATTTTGTTATAACTGCAGCTCATTGTACATATTCCAAGGACGATGGTTTAAAAAAGTAATTTTGAAAACATATTTTTTCATCGAGTGAAATGTTTGTTTTTATTTGTTTTATTGCAGTCCCGAACCAGATATAGTTAAGTTGGGCATGAATTATCTATACGAAAAAAATGAAGAACTGTTCCAGTATATAGAAATTGGGGAAATTGTAAAACATCCTGACTATAATGGAAATAAAAAATATCATGATATAGCATTGTTTCGTTTGAAGAATGCAGCAATGTAAGAATCTTATTGATATATTATCTAAAAAAAAAACACAAATTAAAAAAAGATCATTTTAATTTTAAGATTGGGTACATATGTGAAGCCAATTTGCTTGTGGCAAACTGAAAATATTCCGACTGACAAAACCATAGCGACTGGATGGGGAAGATTAGGATATGGTATATATTATATAATATTTTATGTGCACACGAAATCTGAATATTTATTTGATATTGTTTCATTGAAGCCTTTCAAATTTTCAGGGGCTGCTTCATCTCCATTTTTGCAACACGTTTTTATATACATAATTGATCCTAATACTTGTAAGACATTTTATCAGACTAAAAGGACATTACCAAAAGGCATTATAAATGAACAATTATGTGCTGGAGACTTGATGGGTGGCAAAGACACATGTCAGGTTGGTTGAATAAAACAAACTACATAAACGAAATATTTGAAACCATATTATCGTGGAAATAGAATATTATATTATATATATTCTCGATTTTAGGGAGACAGCGGTGGTCCTTTACAAATTAAAGATCCTGATACGCCATGTGCGTATCACTTGATAGGAATAACATCGTTCGGAGTCGGATGTGGAGGAGCCAACTCTCCAGCCGTTTACACCAGAGTTAGTTCCTATATTGATTGGATTGAATCAGTTGTTTGGCCCTAATGATATTTTTATTGATCAATTAAATGGTAACCAAATTTAAAAAAATATATCGAACACGCGGAAAAATGTAATATGTATTAAATGTATATTATATTTGTAATAAATAGTCATTGTATTATATAATATATTATTATACTAGTCGTATATATTTATGAATTAATTATGTTGTGAAACTATGGTGATATACAATACGATATTCGATGTGCGCATTGTTTGCAAATCGTCGTTCTCCCTTTCTGCGTACGCAGAACTGGAGATTTTATAAAATATGCTTACGACCAGCTATTTATCATGTTATATTCGAACAGAAGAAAAATTACTCTATGAATACGAAATCTTTTTGATAATAATAAAAATAGCTCGCGATACCTATGCCATTTTTTATTATACACTACAAAAACTCTCCACAAACTTGTATAAGAGTGCCATATTTTTTTTACAAAACTATTTGAAAGAACCTGAGACATATGTGCGTTCAGAATCTATACGTAATACCACACTAGCGATCGATTGTGATAAGAGCATCTTAAAGGCAATTAACTGACCTTGCACTATTTCACCCTGAGGGGAAATTGGCCGACGAAGATCGCAGATAGCATTTGCACGTGCACTATCTGATTTTCCAACAAACATTAGCCGTAATTGAGCGAACTAGCACCGCAGTTTACAACTCTATCCGACGCTTCGAATACCCTTCCCTTGTTTTTCTTACCCTGAAATGTATATAGGGATAGACCAACACATTTTCTTAACATTAATATTGGAAAAAAATAAAATTAGTCCTCATACTTTTTATAGAATTATGTACTTTTTTATCGAGTTAATTAAACATGGATGGCGTTAAAGACGAGCCTGCTCCTATTAATAAATTAACTCGGCGTAACCAAAATGCGATACAATGTACGCGGCTTAATTTGGGAGCCTCGAAATGCATTTAAGTGTAAAGTGGTCCCGGCTATAAAGGATTTCGTTTGAAAGCCACAATTAAGTTCGCATACGCGTACGTACATTCGCGAAATATATACTACGTTTGGGGTCACCATCGTTTCATATTGGATTTATTACAAAAATATAACGAAGTTTATAAAAATCATATTTTCCAATCTATCATATTATATTATTAATCTAAATATAATTAATTAGGTGTTGAAATTTAATTAATTTCATAATAATATAAATGAAACTGATAGTCTTACAATATGCCAATTTATAAATAATGGAAAATTAACCTTATGACACTTAAAATTAAAACTTTTCCTTGAACGTCCAAATTTTCCCGACACCACATGGAAATCCCAAACAACACAAGCACGTAGTACGTTCGCAGGTTCTGGATATATCCCGTCGTTCGGGCAAAACTCGGCGTTTTATCTCGCATTTTACAGCCTCCGTCATCATCCCTTCGGTCGTCATGTTAGTACGTAAAGTGTACGTATATAGGCGAATTAATTACGCCGACAAACACTCAAGGGCTAATTGTCCGACGAATGTACGGAACGTATGCGACTCGCGTACCGCAGCGACCCAAATGTAGATGAATGACATTTCATTTGGCATATCGATTCTGTTTGTGATTTTATAATTAGGAAAACCTCGTGATTTTGAAACGTATTATGAATTTTTATGACATATTATTATTCAGTATTTATTACAGGAAATGTCCTAAATTCAGAATGCATTGCAATGGACCGCATATGATGAATATATGAAATGTTTCAGTTAATATATATTTAAATATGAATTTTCGATTAGGGTGATAGATTTTTTTTATTTAAATACGTAATTGTCTCCGTTCCGGAAACGAGTTCGAGTAATTATTGCAGCCGAGGTGCTATTAAGGGCTAAAAGCAGGACTCTCTTCTTATGAATTTTAGTCGGTCCCCTATGCAAATTGTCGAGTGGAAGTTTGGTACGTACTGCGTTTTGTCTGCGAGTCTTTATCTCCGTTGAACACTTCACACCGCTAATTCTCACTCGGCGAATTTGCTAACTTTAATTCGAATTTTAAAGAAGTTTGTGGTTTTTGCGAACAACCCTTAGGTCTCTTTGCTGATGGGGATTTGTATTTTTCATTTTATTTAAAGATTAGGTTTCTTTTATTGCAATATTAAAATGATATTTAAATTACTCATGATTTTATGTAGCTATCGACGTTATCTTTTTTTTTTATTAAAAAAAGTATTATATTTCGTTTGTAAGTTATTTTTAAGGTCATTCGTCAATCACTCTTTTTATTTACAAATTCTTTCAACACAAAGCAATTTTTTTCTCGTTTAAATACCGACAAATCAATCGAATTTCCTTTGTGTGTCGAAAAAAAATACAAGACTCACTTTTCAATGATTTTTGAATACTATTTATTAAAAATAACAATTCAGAATGTTTGAAAATATAAATTTTATCTTACATTTTATAAAGCAACTTTAAACATCAAGATATAACTGCAATTACGTGAACCGCGATACGATATGCAAATTTTTCCAACGCCGTCAGATTTCAAAACTAAAACTGATCTCGGAAAAGCTTTATCTGCTCAAACCTCCTCAACTTTGAAGACTTACCTAAAAGTATTATACTTTTTCCAAAAGCATACCACAGGATTACCGAAACCCAAACAAAACACAATCCAACACTGCCATAATCCAAATCGCATTTCCGTATTTGAAACGGACACCACTCAACACACAACATTCATTCATCAAACACCATAAATATCATTTTTATGAACCCACCATTTCAATGAGCTCATTTCGATCCTCGGCTGTCTCTCTTATTCAAAGTTTCTCCTCCCACGTTAATTGAACTAAAATCTAATTCGGGCGCGAAACGACAAAGGCTGGTTGCGCCAACCGACACACCAACCCACCCACCCACAAGCAACTTTGGTAATTAGCCATGGTAATACATTCATGGAATGTGCTGAGGAACACTTGTCGGCTGCCGCGCACCTCCGCGGCTTAATTCTGTTAATTTTTGGCCGACGCCCTTCCTCCCGCGAGGAAAATTGCGACAATTTGGCCACCCCATGGAGGCTCCATCCCCAAACCCTTCGCCATCGTCAGCTGTAGTCCTTAGCAGGCTTATCGTCTCGAAAGTTCGCCACGGCGCATTATCATAACGATAACGGGTAGGCTCGAAACAAATTCCGGCGAAAATTGCGCTCCGCTTATTATCAATCACGTGCTCGTTATTGTGATGTGATTAAAATATGCAAGTGAATTTTTTTGTATAGTGTTTGATTCGTGTTCGTTCGAAATATTGCGATCGGTGCATCGATTGGTTTTTCGAATGTGTTCTTCAAATTTATATGATTGATCTTAAAATGGTCGTGTTAGATAATAGTATATATATAAGTAATCAAAGTTTTTCTCGAGTTTGACAACGTTAACGATTAATCAATCACAACTGCGGTGTTAATTAATCACTTTGCGAAAACCGAACGTGGAGGCTGAAAGCTTAAAGCGTCGACCTAAACTCAAACAATTCTGAGTTGATCGCATACATTCAAAATATTTGTACTAATCTTGTGTTTATTTTTGTTGAAATAGTAATTAGAAAAGTGTAAGTAACCAAATATAATATTTAAGCAGTCAAAGTATTACATATTATATAGTTCTACGAAACATAAATTTATTACGGCAAAGACCGCAATACTAACAAATAATTTTCTATGTACAATCGTAAAGTACTGATATATTACTCGATTTTCGATTTATATAATATTAAAAAATCTATCGTTTCTTTCTGAAATCAAGTATATGGAAATATTTGAATATTAAAACATCCACCCAATATTTCTACCCGTTAAGAAACTTCTCCGATCAAAACATTCTCACCCTTTCGTTTTGAGATTTTCCTGATTTTCGCGAAAGGTGAACGTCCTCAAAACTGCGCAGAGGGCTTGCTCATGTTGGCGCATTCTCGCTCTCATTTTCTAAAGTAAGCAGGTGTTCGAACACGTTGAAACAATGTAATATTTAAAAGAAGTACCAACGAATGTTACCATCGCGCAATCATTCGTCTTTGACTTGGTCGTGTACAAGATCGCTATCCCATTTTGCGACGCGTCAATATTTCTTAGCTTTTCAATCTTTCGAAAAATCGACCCGGCCCCTTTTCAAGATGAATAAATGAATTATGATCCTTTTTCGGTTGAATTTTTAATAAAATGAGATATGTATTTTTTTGAATTAAAAAAATAATTGTTTTATTTTTGATTTCGATACTGAAAAATATTTATGATATATAAAAATATTTTCATTCTTGCAACGTTCGAATATAGTAATCCACGTAGCTTTCGCTGATGAGAGAAATGTGTGCGGTCCGCGAAAGCAACTTTGTATTGCCACGAAGCAAGGGGGTATTATTTACGAGTGAGCCCCAAGCCAGGGGTGTAAGGAAAGGCTTTCGACACCATCTGCTCTTGACTTTTGCAAACTATCAACAGACCGAACCACCCACCGTTTCAACAACCAATAAAACGGTCCGTGCGAATTATGCTCTCTCTCAGACCCTAAGGCCGAGGGAAAGAATTCTTCGTCTTTTTGCGACAACGCTGGTTGCTTTTCCATGTCGATGTGGCTGTATTACTTCGACGACTCTTGTTGTGCGACTTCATGTCGACAGTTTTATATCGGTACAAGAAAATCGAACGTTACAACGCTCCAGATGCAATCTTCATAAAGACCGAGGACGGGATCGATATTTCCTGATTCGGGAAGTTAGTTTTATCAAATTTCTATTGTTTCGAAACAATTCGGATTTTTTCTTTGAAATCGAAATACAAGGCTAAATATATAATAATAAAACTAATGCTGAAAAACAACTGTCGAATGCACAAATGCACAATCACATCTGATCGTAAATTAAGGTCGGTGATAAATTTCGAGGCGCTCATTAAAAGCAATATTACTCTCATAAATCGATGATTTATAAGCGCAATATTTTCGCCCTCTGCGAAACGGCCGTAAATTCGTCACGCGCTTTCCCGCGCTTTTCATATTCGGGCACCCCTTTTCGAATTAATTAATTCCACCAATATCGGCCGCCGAGTACCTTCAGGCATGCCAATCTTTGCCCTTTTTCGAAAACTACGCACCACGCTATTATCGTCGTGTGTGCTATAATGATATCGAAACTCTGTTTTGATGTAAAGAAGATTTTTCGTATTTCGATAAAATCATCGATATAAAAACCCAAACGACCTGATTTACTTTTCGGATGACTTAGAAAAGTTTTTTGATGCCATAAAATCAACCAATTAAATATTTTTTTAATTAAAAAAACCATCATCATATTCGACTTGAAAAGAAATGAAATACTCAACTCGCGCAAATTTTCAACGACTTACAAATCACCTGCCACGAAAGCGACTCTTTTCCAAAAAATTTCACACGCCCAACATATATAATAATACAAAATACAGAACATGAAATATAAACATCACACGCAAAGCAATAAATCCGACTTTGCGTCAAACAGCGAAAGCGCCTCATGCAAATGATATATCGCGCATTGTGTCCCGTTAGAAAATCGCGCGCGCCACCACATGCCCTTTCAGCGTCCTAATAGTAAAGGATGCTGAAATATTTTCAGGCGAGTGTATTAGCCGTAATAAATGTCGCCCGTTGTCGAGACATCTTGGCTACCCGTTGCCAGCTAAAAGCTTTTTTAATAGAACTCGGCCGGGTTCTCTCGGAGGTGAAGTCCGCGATCGTGACTTTTATGATGTTTTTGAGTTAAGTTTAATTTTTTTTTTACTTTCAGAATAGAGGTCTTCAGCTATTTCCACGTGAGAAATCTATATCGCAAGACACGATGGGGTGTTCGCCCCTAGGGTGATCCTTTCGTAACCCATATCAAACATGATAACCTGTCTTTAGTTGTTAACTAAGTCCCGATTTTGTTTTCGGTAATATGAGTTATAGTGTTATATTCGTAGATTCTGTAATAATATATGTTTGTAGAGTAATTCATGAATTCGATTTATTTAATTATGTTATATAATAATGTTGAACTTATTATTATATTTTATTATTGCTGATATTATATTTATAATATAGGTATCTTATAAATATTTTTTATTATACAAATTGAAAAAAAAATTTTTTTTGAGGTATTATATTTACGTCAAAAAATATAATTCTTACACGATTAAAACACAATCGATGAACTCGGGGTTATAGGAGAGATTCACAGGTTATCATTGTTTGCGTTGCTCGTTTTTCTTATCATCCGTTTATTATATTTCATACTTCTTCACTATCTTTCTTATTTGACGAGACAACAATATGTTTATTCTTTTTTGTATTTTTCCTGCCAAATAAAGCGTAATTTTTCCTTAGACACCAGACCGTAATGTTCGCAGCCAAAGGTGTGCAGAGTAAACACGACTTACGACGTCGTTTTGGAGCCGTTTCGTTTTACGACCCGTCGCTGTAAAAAGACAGTCCGGATGAAAAAGAGGAGTGACGATGTCCTTCAATATACTATATGCAAACCGTGAAAATTTTATGATTATCAATACAGTGGAAGGAAACTGAATGGAGATGATCTATGTTTGATATAAAGAGAAAATATGTTGTTAAAATTTATTGGATTACACATGAAAGTAAACAATGATTGATTAAATTGATGTAGTATTGATTGAATATTATTGATTTATATTCAGAATTTTACGGCAAAATTAATTAAAATTTTAATTTATTACGAGCAAAAATCATAAACTACACCACACCAAAACTTTGATTCAATAAAAGAATATTGCTTTTTATTTCTCAAATGTGCACTGAAAAATTCACTAGAGAAAAAAAAAATTTTAAGCTTTATAAATTACGTGCAAGGCTAGCATATTATTTCTGGTCGGTAAATTTGTTTACTTTACTAAAAATAATTTTTCAAATTCAAATTCAATCTTTTTTTAAATACTATACTTTTCTTGTTGAACAATACATATTAAGATTACAAAAAAAGTGTCACTATTTTTAGTTTGATAAAGTTATCCGTTAAAATTTGGAGCTAAATTTTGTATATTTTGTCATTAAAAGTAACATGATTAATTTAAAGTACATACTTTTCTTATAATTGCCAATTATAGAACTTTGTCGAAATAAATTTTTATCACAGAGGCATACAGATAAAATTGTTAATTAAACAGTAATGCTTTACTGAAAGTCTAAAATCTTGCTTGGCTACAAATCAATTGACTTTAAAAATTTTACCCATGAAATTAGTTTTAATACTGAAATTTTACCGAACTGATCAATAATTTATCAAAATAAAAAGAATAACTTTTTAATTTAATTTTGACGAGCTTCTTATTTAAATCACTATTTTTATTTTTTTATGCATTATAGTTGACGTATTCGAGTATGCTTTACATATATAAATATATAAATAAAAACAATTATTTTCACATATCCCAAACCATATCTTCAATCCACGCTACATAGGAACTTATTCTAGTATAGACAGCTGGATGATTTGGTTGGTCACATCCTGCTCCATATGCAGTCACACCGATCAGAAAAGAAGTGCACGGGTATGTGGGATCCATTATTAGTAAAGGACTTCCAGTATCTCCCTGAAAATATAATTCGTGTTGCTCATCGTAATATCATTATATCATAATTATTTTCCCATATATAAATGTTATATAATAATATATCTTTTGATGTTACTTGGCATGTAAAACTCGTTGCATTCGGGTTTGTTGCGCAAAGTTGTTCGGATATAATATTACGTGGAAATACTGATCTCGAATATTTGTATGAATTGGAACAATCACCACCGTCTATTATGTCCACAGTTTTTTTCCTCAAATCATTCGAACTACCTTCGACTTTATGAAAAAAGTTATTAATTCATATTATGACAACTTATAAATTTATCAAATTTTTGCTTACGAAAATCTAAAGTTCCCCATCCAGTGATAATTGCATCGTCGTATGGAATATAACGTGATCTCCATAGACATGCAGGATTCTTGAAAATTGAACTTCTGAAATTTACGTATTTATTTTTCAAATTTTTCACTATTCATAATTCACAAACTTGAACACAAAAAACAATACATAATCGATTTCTCTAATTTCATCAATGCAATATCATGATATCGTTCAGGTTCCATGTATTTAGGATGTACAATTATTTCTATTATTTTTATATCTTCCAAACTACCTCCTTCAGATGTTTTAAGATTTTGAACTCCTACTCGAACAAACGATGGCTCGTTACTGAAATTTATTAAATCATAATGGTTGTGCGATTCAAGTCAAATTTAGTTATAAACAGTATAAACCTTTTTAAATATTTTTCCTTTAATGACGAGCAATGTGCTGCAGTTAATATAAAGTTCTCACTTACGAAGGATCCTTCGCATAAGAAAGCGTTGCTTCCATCTTTTAATTTCCAACCAATTCCTACCTAATGATTTATTTTAATTTGAATAAAAATCAAAATATAATATTTTATTCTAAATATCAATACCATATGGGAAAATTGACTAGTGTTGACTGTTTCCGAATTCGTGTCCCTTTCTCGTCTTACTTGACCTTTATCAACCGTAGAACAGTCCGAATAAATACTACACACTTCGTCAAAATAAAAAAAAATAAGAATTTATAATAAATACAATATATAAAGAATCAAAATAATACTTACTTCTTTCGCTTGCACGTTTTTTATTCTCCAACACAATAGGTGGACAACATATTATTGAAGTTTTACCTATAGTCAAATTATCCGATTCGTTTTTAATTATCATTAATTTTATATGAAATTAGAAAATTTTCGATTATATTTTACCTTCAAAATAACAAATAGTCGGTTTATTTCCTTTCTCAATTTTTTTAATAGAGTGACATTCATTATCTAACGTACATTCCCCGGCAATATTTTCTTCGGTGAGACACTTGTCTCCCACTAAATTAAGAAAGTTTACTTTTAAAAAAAATTCATAAATACAATCACATACGAAAATAATCTCTTACCACTCATTTGACAAGCAACATCCGTAAAACATATAAAGAGAGTAACGAATATCACAATATGTTTCATCATAATGAATCTTCATATAAAAACGACTAACTTTGTAACATTCACCAACAAAATATTCGTTTTTCTGATCAAATAAATATATAAAATGATGATCTTTTGCGTGTGGAGCATGTATATTCAAACGATGTCTGAATGAAACTGATTAAGAAATCGAGGCCGCAGAAACGAAGTTCATTGGGTACAAAAAACCGGATTCTATGTTAAAACTGTGGATGACGATGTAGACGAACAGTTTAGCAATTTATATAGAAAATATTAAATTTATATAATATCAAAAATAATGATTTATCTTATTTTTATTATATTAAGCTTCGATGAGTTTATATTTTCTATACATTCAATAAAATTAAAAACAAATTTAAATGATAAACAATACAATTTTTTCCAAATTTTATTATTTATAAAAAAAATCGAAATTCTATTTAATTATTTAAAATATAAATATATATACACATTATTATTTTTTTAGCTCATTGCGGCCATACGATGGATTCAATCCAATCTATGTAAGAGCTAATTCTTGTATAGACAGCAGGAGAATTTATTCCTCCACATCCAACTCCGAAAGATGTTACTCCAATCAAACGATAATTGCATATGGGATCATTATCTTTAATTTGGAGTGGTCCTCCACTATCCCCCTGAAATAAAATTATTTTTAGTTTAAAAATTTAAACTCCTTTTGGAGTTAAGCAATAAATTTTGTACCTGACACGTATCTTTGCCCCCACTCAAATCACCAGCGCACATTTGTTCATCAATGATCCCATTTGGCAAATTTCTTTTTCGACTACTATAAAAATCTACACATGTTTTCTTATCAATAATATTCAACGTGACTTTTTGTAAGGAATCAGATGTTTCTTCAGCTAAAATTATAATTATTTAATTATATTTACTTGAAATTATAAAAATAAAAATTTACACAACAAAATATTATTAACTGAATCCCACTTTTCCCCATCCAGAAGCGACTGCTGTTGTACTAGGAATGTTTATGGTTTGCCATAAACATATAGGCCTTACAGAAGATCTAAATCTAAAATGAAGTTTGAAATTTTCTTTGTTCGTTTAGAAAAACGTTTAGTTGATGTTATATGCTATATATAATTATACTTACATTGCAAGTCTACTTAATTTTATCAACGCAATGTCATGATACTTATAAGGTCGGTTATATCTCGGGTTATTCAAAATGGACGATATTTCAATATCTTGAATATTCGATTCATCTGTAGTTTTTAAATTATGCTCTCCAAGTCTCACCATAGTAGGTTGAGTGCTAAAATATATTTATAAGTTCAAAAATATCTTCAACCAGCAATTGAATTATTTATTATAAAAAAACATACGTTTGAACAGTAGGATCCGACAAATATGTGCAATGGGCAGCAGTTACGACATAATTTTCGCTTATTAAAGATCCTCCACAATTCCAACCATATCCTTGTCCATTGGATAATAACCATCCAATAGCTGCCTAAAAACATTATATAATATTAATATAAATTACAAGTGAAAAAAAATTATCAAATCATAACCAACCATATGAGGATATTCTCCAATTAATGTTTTAGTACCTCCAACAATTTCAGGTACATTCTTAGGCGATTCACAATATTCTCGACATTCTGGATTAAAACAATACAATTAACAATTTTATTTTAAACAGAATTCCAATCTTCCGACAAATTTACTTACTTCTAACGCTGACGCGTTCAGTATTGGATACGGGTTTATTGCTTCCGCAGTTTCCGAGGTTCACGTTGTTCGTGGGACAACAGACTATCGGTTGGCTACCTAAAATCAACACGAATTCTAATCAAATGTGTTCCGAAACACAAAATGTCGATTGCATAATTACACGATCGGTGTACCATCAAATCCGCATATTGATGGTCGGATTCGTTGACATCTGAGTAGGTCATTTACAATTGGGCAGTTGTTGTTGCTTTTGCATATGCCAGGCGATTGGTCATGTCTGAGGACGCACGGGTCATCGGCTGTGAAGGTTCGAATGATTTTCATTTTATTTTGAGCAAAAAGATGAAAACACTGGTCGTTTGAAAAATGGACTAACAAATATTTATAAGTTTTTTAAATTATTGTAGCATCTTTACATATGATTTCCATTAATTTTTTTTTAATAATATACCTATTATAGTTTCATTACATATTTTTTTAATAAATAGTCTATCTACAAAATTTTTTTGGAAAAATATTATTTTGTGATAATTCATTTATTGCTAAATGAATAATTAGTTAGTTTTGTATAAATATAATTATTATATTTATATTGATATCGGTTCTGTATAAATAATATGATGTACAAACATAGTTTATTTTTATGCAATATAAAAAAAATATTATCACATATAAGAAAGTGCAAAATTAAAACAGAGATCAATGCCCTCCTTAGATCAAACTATCACACAATCATATGAAATATATAATATTGGTTATGATTGATTACTTAAAAACAACCTTGAACATTTTCATATTTATTAATAGAAAAAAAAATACTTACCATACTGTCCTGAAATTTGCTGCAATGCTAATATCAAAATTATGCTTGTCAAAATCATCGTCAAGTATTAAACTATGATTTTCTTAGTTGACTTATTCACCGATGAATAGCTCAAATGTTATTTTATTTTAAGATATGTATTGAATAGATGCACAACCATCGGGCAACCAAAGGTTACTGTTGTGAATATGGAGGTCGCTTAAACAAAACTGCTAATTCAAACCGGCTTCACGAAACTTTCCAAGAACAACAATATGTACTCACATATATTGTTTTACATATATCTGGCTTATTCGGACTGGCTACGCCAGTCCTCAACGCTGGCTCGAGGTTGGCCCTGCGGGCTCACTAACATTAAACAAAATAATAATAATTTATCAAAAAAATACGTTTTTAAAATAATAATTATTTAAATATAATTTATTGAAACGAAATCTAAAAAAAAACCAATGTTTCTATTCATATAATATATATACACATTTTCCATTGACTTCTCATTTTTGGCTGAAAAAGAACGCCATTTGGCTGTCTTTCGATAAAATCGATATAATGATCGTTTGACTTGTATAAAAGCGCCCATGGCAATTTTAATTTTAAGTAAAAGATCGCGAGGGAGTCAGCAACGTCTTTCGCTATGGATTCGATATAAAGAAGCCGCTACGAAGATTTCCATCTATAATAGATGTCAAGGCCTTCATTGCCAACATGAAAAAAGAGCAATTAACAACGTGTGTAAAAAATCTCGAGGAAATCGGGTATATAAGCAGGAAAATTTTCGATCATAAATACGACAAATCAGGATTGTCTCAAGATTAAATGTTCTAAAAGGAAGTGTAATGTACTACAACGGCAGGTCGACTTTCCCAGAGTAGCATTCACTCTCTTGAACACTTCGCAGAAACGTCGCCCCGTTAGTATCCTGCACGCGTAGTCTTGCGATGACTGGAGACTGGTCATCATCATAAGATTAAAATTAAGGTTAACCCTAACCTGGCCTAACATTATCTGTATCCATCCGTAACTGTACAGTTAGCGCAATAAAAACAACGTCATCGGCTCGAGTTACCCATAGTTTTATTACTGGAACCCTTGAGATCATTTACCTGTCCTCACACTTGATCATTTACAAGTAAAATTCGCAGCATCAGCGAGTAACCCATAAGGTGGTAACAACATCGATTTAATTTTTTTAAATATTTAAATTATTAAAAATACTTTTTTATTATTTTATTACTCGTATTTAAAAAAAAAATTATTTCATTGTTTCAATTTTTTATTTTTTCAGCTCATTATGGCCATACGATGGATTCAATCCAATCTATATAAGAGCTAATTCTAGTATAGACAGCAGGAGAATTTTTCCCTCCACATCCAACTCCAAAAGATGTTATTCCAATTAAATGATAATTGCATGCGGAATTTTTATCTTTAATTTGAAGTGGCCCTCCACTGTCACCCTGAAATATAATTGCTTTTAGTTTAAATTTAAACTCTAAAAATAAACGAAAAATAATCCGTAAATTTTTACCTGACACGTATCTTTGCCTCCACTCAAATCACCAGCGCACATTTGTTCATCAATGATCCCATTTGGCAATTTTCTATTACGATTACTATAAAAATCTACACATGTTTTCTTGTTAATAATATTCAATGTGACTTTTTGTAAAGAATCAGATGTTTCTTCAGCTAAAATTATAATTATTTGATTATATTTTTATAAAATTTTAAAAATAAAAATTCACACAATAAAATATTATTATTAACTAAATCCCACTTTTCCCCATCCAGTAGCGACTGCTGTTGTACTAGGAATGTTCATGGTTTGCCATAAACATATAGGTCTTACAAAAGATCCGAGTCTAAAACGACATTTGAAATTTGTTTCATTCGTTTTGGAAAACGTTTAGTTGATATCATACTTACTCTGCTGGTCTGCTTAATTTTATCAACGCAATGTCATGATACTTATTGGGTTGCTTATATCTGGGGTTATTCAAAATGGATGATATTTCAATATCTTGAATTTTCGTTTCATCTGTAGTTTTTAAGTTATGCTCTCCGAGTCTCACTATGGTAGGCTGAGAACTAAAATATATTTATTAATTTAAAAATATCTTCATTTGGTAATTGAATTGAAATAATATAAATCGATGATGGCCGTGGTCAGTCATGCTATGAGCGGATTGCACCCGGTTTGGCATTCATACATTTGAATTAGTATTTCAATATAAATAAATAAATTCAATAAATTTTTCTAAGGTGATTGGGAATCGCAAATTGTTACGATCTAAAATCGTATACATGCGCAAACGCTTCAGCTACAATGAAACGATCGATAATTATTAGAATACTAGTATTATAAATAGGTCCGATGTTAATAACATCAACTATGGATTTGTTAAGAAACGGAAAACGATAAAATGTGAAAATCCGATTGTGTGAACCCGAAATGTGTACCCGATTTGAATATTAAATATTTAATCAATAAAATCAAAATAGTTCATTTTTTATTTGTTTGTGACATATATGCAAAGCCAGTAGTTAATAGGTAATAAGCATTATACATATTATAGACGTTAACTGTATACGCATAAAGACCATATTCGCGAAAAAGTCGCGAATGTCATCAAACGAATGAACACGCAGACGAATACGCCCAGAAATCCGTGATTATATATAGGGGATTATCAAAAAACAAATTGCATAATGTTGAAACGTAAAAATATAACAGGCTTGTTCAAC
Organism: Hydropsyche betteni; assembly: GCA_028571205.2. Lineage (NCBI taxonomy): Eukaryota > Metazoa > Arthropoda > Insecta > Trichoptera > Hydropsychidae > Hydropsyche > Hydropsyche betteni. The sequence goes on along the minus strand of JAOXNN020000057.1, from coordinate 1,691,782 downwards.
ATTTCGGCATTCGAGGGCCACTTTGGCCAAAATGTACAAATATCGGAGGCCACTTACCAATTTCAAATTATAAAATTTTAATTGCTGTAAATTCAAAAAATAATTAATATTAAAATATTAGTAAAGTTATTTATTGCAATCATTAAACTATTTCGATGAGTAGGTACATTTCGGAATAAATGCTGTTTGTTTATGGGCGCAAACGCATATGTTTTTTGTGAGCAATTTTTTGATAGCTGCCAATTGATAAATTCGAAATATTAACTTACGTTGCTTCGGACATTTTTTCACCAAGGAAATTTATTTTATGGGTGTTTTGTCTCATTATATGATTCTTGGATCGAATTGTCGTAATATTTATGAGAAGAATGGTAATTTCATCGATATAAATAATCGAACAAATGAAATGTCAAGCATACTGGCGCAATTTAAACATAACACAGCCATTCAAGAGCATCATCGATTTTCATTTTTTTTTAATTAACGACAAAATACATATATTTTGATTAAAATGTGTTTGGAAAAATTGATTTTGCAATTATTCGAAAAAATAATACTAATTTTCCTCAAATTACAGCAAAATTCATAAAAGGATAGCTAATTGTTATGTCAAACGCTATGTGAAAAGTGGGGGCCACTTTGGCACCGAGGTAGCCCTTTGGACAAGCCTGATATATAATAAAATAAACATACGTTTGAACTGTGGAACCCGACAAAAGTGTGCAATGAGCAGCAGTTAAAACATAATTTTTGCTTATCAAAGACCCTCCACAATTCCAACCGTATCCTAGTCCATTAGTCAATAACCATCCAATAGCCGCCTAAAAACATTATGAAATATTAATATCAATTACAAGTGGAAAAAAAAAATCAAATTACAACCAACCATATGAGGATATTCTCCAATGAAAGATTGAGTACCTCCAACAATTCCGTGTATACCCGAAGGCGATTGGCAATATTCTCGACATTCTGGATTGAAACAATACGATTAACAATTTTATTTTATATACAACCCCGATCTACCAATAAATTTACTCACTCCTAACGCTGACCCGTTCAGTATTGGGTACGGGTTTATTGCTTCCGCAGTTTCCGAGGTTTACGTTGTTCGTGGGACAACAGACTATCGGTTGGCTACCTAAAATCAACACGGACTCTAATCAAATGTGTCCCGAACCACGAATTGTCGATTGCATAATTACACGATCGGTGTACCATCAAATCCGCATATCGTTGGTCGGATGCGTTTACATCTGAGCAGGTCATCGACAACTGGGCAGTTGTTGTTGCTTTTGCATATGCCTGGCGATCGGTCATGTTTAAGGACGCACGGGTCATCGGCTGTATAGGTTTAAATGGTTTTCGTTTTATTTTGAGTAAAAAGATGAACATACCGGTTGTCTGATGCAGGAACTAACAAACATCGATGAGTTTTGTAGATTGTTGCTGGATCTTTACAAATTAATTCCGTGATATTTCTAAATAATGTTACTGGTTTTGTTTAGTTTTATCATCTTTTTTTTTCATAAATATTCTTTCTACAAAACTTTGCGGAAAAATATTGTTTTAAGATAATTCATTTATTACTTAATGAATAATTAGTTAATTCTGTATAAATATAATTATTTATATTGATATTGGTTTTTTATCAATAATATAATGTACAAACATAGTTTATTTTTATGCGATATAAAAAAAATATTATCACATATAACACAGTGCAAAATTAAAACAGAGATCAAAGCCCTCCTTAGATCAAACTATCACACGATCATGTGAAATATATAATATTGGTTATGATTGATTACTTAAAAACAACTTCGAACGTTTTCATATTTATTAATAGAAAAAAATTACTTACCATACTGTCCTGAAATTTGCTGCAATGCTAATATCAAAATTATGCTTGTCAAAATCATCGTCAAGTATTACACTATGATTTTCTTAGTTGACTTATTCACCGATTCAGCTCAGATGTTATTTTATTTTAAGATATGTATTGGTTAGATGCACAACCATCGAACAATCCTAGGTTACTGATGTGAATATGGAGGACGCTTAAAAGAAACCCGTTAATTCAAACCGGCTTCGCAAAAAATTTCCAAGAATAATAAAATGTTTTATATATTGTATTTTCTTTTTTTACATAAAAAAAATATTAACCTCGATTTTAAATTCACGCAAAATAAATATGTATTTGTTATTTTCCTCAAAAACACGATTAGTATAATATTATATTTTAAAATCAAATTATTTTTAATTTGGAAATCATTTTTAGATAATATATATTATCAAAAAAATAGACTTCAAATTGTAATTAATCGTTTTATAAACTAACATTTATTATATATAATAAATTATATGTTTATAAATTCTTAAATCTGTAGCATAAAATAATTCAATCCATTACATAAAAAAAACTATTATTTCCACGTTTTCCAAATCATTCAAATTCATTCTCACAACCAAGCAATACAACACACTCACATATTATCAATTCTCAACCACTACTTAACCACTATACATACAACAACAATCATTTACAAACTAACTGACATTGACCTTTTTTTTATCAAACAACCTTTCTCCGCAACATCGAAGTCATCGACACGATGACCGCAAACAAGCAAAAACCCCATCCACTCGTCCCCAACGAAATAAACCATTATCCACCAATTCGACGACACTCCACACAGCATATCCTCATCCTAGCACCCTTCGCACACCAATATTGAAATTTCCATGCAATATTCGCACATTGTGCGAGGCACGCGTTGACGCGCGACCGGCCCGTAATGGCAGCTTATTTATTTAACCCTTTGCGCGCCGTCCGTCATAGGACGGGTAAGGGTAGAGGGATGCAACGTTCACTACATGCCGGGCTCGTAAATCTCCATAAATAACCGCCAGATGTTCGGGAACTTTCGCTCGAAAGCCTGGAGCCTTGCGAGGGAAAATTGGGGAAAAATCGGATTTGTTTGTGCAGTGTGTGCGGTGGGAGTTTTCGTTTTTAAATGTCGGATCTGATCTGTTTTAAAATTTAATATCAGTTATTGTTTTATGTGATGTTTTGATCTATTATCAATGTTTCAGTCGAATTTCATCATCATTGCTGGATTGTTGGAAGTTTAGACATTTTTCCTTATCACGTGTGTCTATTATTTAGTAAAACGGCAATTTAAATGATTTGAATATTGAACACAATATTTTAATTATAATATTTTAAAAAATTTGGATAATATATCAATATGTTTGTAAATAATTTGTTATGATAAAATTTCTAAGAATCAATATTTTCCTTAATCATATTATACATAAAACTAGTGATAAACAGGTGATTATTTATTTTCCGATTAAAATTGTTTGTTCCAAGCATACTATAAAGTGTAATGTATCAGTTTACTTTCACACGCTAGCTAATATCGGGAAAAACCTCGTTTTTTATCAAATAGTTAATAATGGAATTCCCCACGGCAAATAAAACATCGAAAGGTCAAACACCACTATATTTTCAAACAAACAATGAGCATATTTTATTTAAAAACAATTCTAAATTTCGGCGCAATTTGATGTTACAAAAAAAACAACAAATTTTATGGCGCAATAATAAAGTACACGCCGCTCTATTATCACATAGGTGCGAACAAACACCGCCAAAAAAGTTTCACTTTGTGCAATCCACAGACCAACGTCTAGAAAGAATTTCGCAAAAGCGAACCGTTGACAGATTTTCTAACTATTTGGACTGGAGAAAAATTCGCGTTGGCACCGAGAAACACCGCCGTAGTCTTAGTCGGCGGTGAAACTTTTCAAAAAGTGGATTATCGTCGCCAATTTTTACCGGATAACTATTGCTTCTTTATTTTCTAAGGTAACTATTATATAGGTATGTGTGTAAAATGTGCAGTGGATGAAACAATAAAATTAAATAGATTTTACTATCGGATCAAAAAAAAAAATTGTATTTAAAAAGTGTCATTATATGTTTTTAGTAAAAACAACACTAAATGCGATTTTGTGTAATCATCAAGAAATATAATACGATTATAAAAGACTGAAATGGTAAGTAATATGATATTAAAACAACGATTGTTTTAAAAAAAATATATGTATCAATATTTATTTTCATTGGATCAAATAATGAAACTTTCTTGACATAAAATTTATAATTAATACGAAATTTCAAACCGAATCAGGCCAAACAACTGATTCAATCCAATCAATATATGAACTGATTCTGGTATAAACACCTGGAACTCTTCCACATCCAGCTCCGAACGATGTTATTCCTATCAAGTGATACGCAAATGGCGTATCAGGATCTTTAATTTGTAAAGGACCACCACTGTCTCCCTGTAATCGAGAATATATAATATTGGTATATAATTGGTTTCAAATATTTCGTTTACTTAGTTTGTTTTATTCAACCAACCTGACATGTGTCTTTGCCACCCATCAAGTCTCCAGCACGGTGACGCGACCCAAGCGCAGGCGAACGAGAGCGGCGACAAATGCGCAGGTCGATAAGCGCGGAGCGACTTCTGCACTTGGGCTTTCAAAGCGGGATCCGTATGAGCGGATCTTATACGAAAACCCAAATATTTTTATTCAGATACACTCTGATTAGACTTAAAAATAAAACCACTCTCGATACGTATAAATATCTGTATAAAACCAATTGAAAAAATTTACTTCATATTTTAAATGAAATAATCTTCAATATCTTATCCTTGAAATATATCGTACTATATATTTCAAGTATATATCTAACTTTCATTTGTAATGACTTTTTATTATTATTATTATTATTGTCATTATTATTATTGTTGTTGTTGTTGTTGTTGTTGTTGTTGTTGTTGTTGTTGTTGTTGTTGTTGTTGTTTTTGCTGTTGTTGTTGTTGTTACAATAATACGTTTAGCACACATAACAGTGATATTTGATCAAAAAGGATCCTGTTTTCTTGCATTGAATTTTTTGAAATGTTTTTAACTTTTGTCGTGCGTAAATAATTTGATATCAAATTATAAGTAGGTATATGACTACTGTAGAAAACATGATTATTGATTATTACAAAAAAATGTTTTAATGTGTCATTCAAAATCTACAGATAAAGGAAAGACTTATTTTTTCATTAAAAATGGATTGTAAAAAGTTGAATATATAAACATTTATATTAAGTTGAATATTAAATTTACAAAAGGAAAAATCTTAATTTTAACAAAAAAGTATGAATTTTTGTAATTAATTCATACTCGGCCACATTTTCGTTTTCGGATAAAGTATCAACTTCTGTTTAAATGTTTCCCATAAATTTGTTTTCTTCGTTAACTTCAGAAAAAAAAATTATATAGTTTGCTGCAAAATATTAGAATTTATAGGCTAAGTTCTTGTTTTGTGAAACTCACTCAAAATATTACTATTCGCAGCTTCAAAAAAAGCAGGAGTAAATCATATAATTTCTTTTTAATAAAAATTACTTTAATAATGAATTGTGACTATTACATTTTTGCGAAACAATTATTTTTAATTTATCTTACAATAAAATCGTTATTCAAGAAAATTACAGTTGTTAACTTAATATAAGTATTTATCATATTTTTTGCAGAAAAAAAGCCCATCACTGATGTTACGTTACCTTACCTTACCTTACATTATTTAAATATCATACACACACATTAATGCGAATCGTCCCAATAATCATTGAACCACGTAACTCAAAAACACTTGAGTTATATTCGTTTGGTTCGCTATTCATTACCACCAAAATTATTTGTCGATGATTGCCAGTATTCATTTTTTATTGCGCTTTTAACATCAATCAACAATTTCGAGATTACCTATCGAATGATTGTGCGCCATCAAGCAGCAAGTAAACGAAAGACTTGCAGAAAACGAAAATGACTTTATTAGTGAAATAAGAAAAATATAAAGGTAAGTTCATTTCATAGTAAAATAATACATTATAATGTACTATAATATAATAGAATGCCAAATTGTGTAATACTAAAATTGATGTATGTATGTATGTATGTATGTTTCAAATTATTATAGGAATAACACGTGCATCATATTTGTAATTTATACCAAAAAGTATCGTGGGTAAGCATTTCAATTTATTTTCTCTTGTATTTTTTTTTTCGTTTAATCTGCAAATCTGCCGTTTTTTGTATGAAAGAAACGACCACGAGAAATCAGGTATTATTCCTATGATCATGTGTTTTATTATTATTTTCTTGTCAATCTTATTAATAATTACTAACAAGAATTTTTTTTAATTTCTTACGATATAATTCTTAAAGTAAATATTCGATAATATAGCGTTAAAGTTTCAAAAACTGGGTGCCTATGAGTCTCTGGCTTGCAAAGAAATCCATTCAAAGTCAGTTCGACCGACGAGTGACTAAGTGATATTTTAAAGATAACAATAGATTTTATTGCAAAGACGACATAATCCCTCGTTACAATAAATTATCATTCGTTTCCTTTACAATATTTTCGGTTAGTCGGTAAATGTGAAAGGGTTATTGCCGACGTGACAATTCAATCACTTTGCCGATCTTTTGCCATGCCGCTTGCTATTTGTCTGTATACAAATTGAGAATGGGTCGTTTCCGTCTGTGCAGATTTTATATATATAAAAAACTCATGATATACAAATTAATAATATTTGAAAATTTCGATTCTCGGATTAATTTTTATGAAATACACTGCTAGCCTGAATAAAAAATCCCTAGTGAAGTCCGAGAGAGCAATTTCAAATGCTAAATTAATTTGCACGAAAATAAAGTATAGGTAAAAAACGAAATTTCAGATATATGATGTTATTTTAAAACCCTATTTTAATAATAAGATCAATTTGTAAATGAAAATGTTCTATTTTTTATATTTCTTCATATATACCTTATCCGAGAGTCAACCTCGTATCGAATTATTATATATAAAATTGAATAAATACAATGATCATGAAAGTAATCAATCAATTTACCAACAATTATATTTTAATCAATTAGTGTTTTATTATTGTTTAATTGATTTTTTGCATTAATATTGTATAATAAAATACCGGTGATACCGATATTGAAATTTTTTTCGGCTATACCGATATCGGCAAATGTCGGTGTTTTTGAAACCCCTAACATGTATGCATGAATGAATGAATGTATGTATGTATGTATGTATGTATAAATTAAAAATATCTATGTACCAGTGGCGTGCCGTCATTGGAACAGAGGGAACAGGCTGTTCCCTTAAATTTTTCCACAGAAATTAAAAAAAATCGTA
>JAOXNN020000057.1:1671575-1684397 GCA_028571205.2 Hydropsyche betteni | reverse complement strand
ACAAAAGTAGCAATAATTTATGAGACAAAATTTTCAGAATTGATTTTTTTTTCATAAAATTGCAAAAGTATATTTTTTTTGATTTGTCAGTAACCATTAAAACCAGAGATGAAACAGAACAAACCGCCTCGACAAACACCAAAGTCGGAGGATTCGCTACGTAAGGCAGCAAAGTTAGCCCCTATAAAAAAGAGTGGCAAGGAGAATTACAAGCTTTATGGTCATTTGGAGGACGAGCTCCATGACGAAGATCTTGATTATAAAAGACGGGATTCTGTTTTAGATTATTTTGACGATATTCAGGAGTAGGGTTTTAAAGTAGTGTACAAGAATTGATGAAAATCTGAATCTCGTGCAAGCACGTTCAGATTTGGACAACAAAAAAACCGTCCTTTCGGACGGCTTTTTTGTGTTGCTTTGTTGAGCCACCAGGATTCGAACCTGGAAAGGCAGAACCAAAATCTGCAGTGTTACCATTACACCATGGCTCAATCAAAATAAATAGAAATCATATCTAAATAAAGACCATAAACAAATCTATTCGAAAAAATAGATCACAGCCAATATGCAAATAAACTACTCAGCTAGAGGCGAAATGCTGACGTAGGAACGACCTGAAGCCTTCTTGCAAAAACTTACAGTCCCGTCAGTGAGCGCAAACAACGTGTGATCACGACCCATACCAACATTCTCACCAGCATTGTGAGTAGTCCCACGCTGACGAACTATGATGTTGCCAGCCTTAGCTACCTCACCTCCAAATAGTTTAACACCAAGCCTTTTGCTCTCCGATTCGCGGCCGTTCTTTTCAATTTATGTATAATCCATCATTATTTTTGACAATGAACTATTATATATGTTACAGTATAAGTGTATTTATCAATTAAAATATATATCGACTAGTTAAAATATATTGTATTTAATCCAAGTAGTTATTTCATCTGACACGACGGAAATATAATTTAACTGGTTAGGATCAGACAAAATGAATTATAACTATCGTAAGCCAATGTTGCCAACACTACTGGCAAACCATTTCAAATGACAGTTGCACATGTTTACTCCGGTTTTTTTATCATTTCTATCACCCTCCCTTCAAGAAACTAATTATCATAGTCAAAGAGAAAGGCACAGAAATTTCACTTGTCTACTGATATGGCCCACTACTAAACGTCACCTGTTCATTAATATGGGCTCAAAACAAACATTTTTGTGACGAATGCATTGTTAAGATTATTGTATTATTAAAATCTTTTTAATAATTAGATCATCATCATCATTGTCGACCCTTTTTGTGCCCACTGCAGGACAAGGTCTCCCCATTAAATATTGGGGTCCTAGGCTATATATCTTATCCGAGAGCCAACTTCATATAGATAAGGGGCATGTAGCATAAGAGCCAATCCGCCATGCCAACGGAGGAGGCTCTCAGACCAACGAACGCAAATTTATGTGCCAGTCTTTTTGCTCACTGATTCTCTACAAAGCAAATCGCAATGACCACCCGGGGGGCAACGAGATAAAGACTGAGAGAACTGCGCCCTCGCTGACCACTTTTGTGATCGCAATGACCACCAGTTTGACAGACGAGGCGAGACCATTGCCTCGATAATCAGGTATAGAAATAAAATACAAATATGAATTGAAAAAATCTGAGCTGTCAAGTTTAAAATACACTTTAACTAGTGAGCACCAGTTAAACCAGTGGCGGACAAACTTTTTTGATGGTGGGCCATATAGCTTAAGAAATTCTAGAGGCGGGCCAGAATTATAGACAAATTTTTGGAGATAGCATTTCGGGGGGGAGGTAGACACGAAAATTGTGTTTTACTTCGCTACGCTACCACATTCGCTTATATATGGGTAAATCTGTATTGGTTTTTTGGTTTTGGTACTGTATTCTAGCGTGTGAGACATATGGAATTGTTTTTGATTTTCCATTTTTAATTTTATATATAGACTATCCATGTCGATGGAGCCGCGGCGGGCCGGATTAAATACTTTCGCGGGCCGTACTTTGCCCACCACTACACTAGAACAACCGGTGTATTTTGTGTGAAAAATAAAATTAATATGATTTCTCATTTTTTTATTATAATAGTTTATAATATTACATTATATATCATTGTTATAGATAATATTTTTTATTAAATGTTTGAAATTGATAAAGCAAAAATATTGATATTATAAAACATATATGAGACATCTATATCAATTTAGTAATAATAATTATAATAAGAAGAATAGTTTTAAATTACGTCGATGGGGTGTGATTGGAAAATATTCGATTATTTTAAATATTTCAAAAGGTGCTTTTTTTTTTCAAAATTAAACTAGCAAAATTATCATTAAAAATACATATATTCTTATACTTCTAATTATGCATTATTTCATAATAATAGTAATAATAATAATAATAATAATAACGACGACGACGACGACGATAATGAAGATAATAATAATTTGATACTTTGTCAATAGAGGAGAGGGGGAATGCCATTTAACAAATATCATGTAATAAATTTTAAAAGCATATAAAATAGGTTTTTTCGAAAAGATTTGCGAGATTATTTTTTGAATTTGCTTTTTATAACTGTCAATTCAATTAATATAATTATTTTCAAATTCAATATTTCTCGAGAAATTTTGTATATTTAGCGAGAAATGAGAATTCTTGATTTCGCCATTTTTCTCGAGAAGAAACACTACACGTAACATATGCATTTTTTCTATAACCGTAAATAAATTTATATTTATTTTTTGTCCATAGGTATCCATCGTATTTTTTTGTTAACAAACAACATTATGCCATTTGTTTAATTATAAATTAAATAGCAATAATTTTATTCTCAAGGCAAATAAATTCTATGTGAAAACTAATCAAGTATTTCTTCTAATAGTCTCAATAATGCCACAGTTTTCCTGTACTATATTTATTATTTTTTAGTGTGATTGATATGGATTACAATAAACCCCCCCTATAACGTCAACTCCCTATATCGTTCAAATGCATTTAAATTCAATTGAAAAAAAAATCATATTCATTTGAAAAGACAAGTAAACATGTAAAAATTTGCAAAAAAAAAAATAAAATTGAAAAACCTTAACCCCCTATAACGTGGAATTTATATTGATGTTATAGGGGGGTTACTGAATATAGTATTTTAATATTTCCATAAATATTTATTGACTTACGGTTACTGGATTTTTTTTATCTGTATTTAAATTAGCACAATAGTTATAGAATTTAATTATGTTATTATGATTCTGAATCGAAAATTGTAGTTTGGAATTTTATCCAGTCTAAGTATTTAGCCACATCAGTATATATGGCATAATAATCAGGATCGCAAACATTGCGATTATTTCTTCTCACAGTCACTGATACGATTCCTCTTATATACCATGTGGCTTCTTGATCATCTTGAGTCACCGGTAAAACCAGTCCACCGCCACTGTCACCATTACATACACTAGAACCTGAAAATTGTAATGTTATTGAAATAAAATTCAATATTGAGAATATTTATGAGAAATAATTGAAAAATACCATTTCCTCTGGGATTTCCAGCACATAAAGTATAATTGGAAAGAAAATTATCATAGAAAGTAGCGTGACTTTGATAACAGTAAATGTCATTAACTATAGGTATGGTTGCCACATATAAATGGTCAGGATAATAATTTTTGTCGTTAAGTCCCCAACCTGGTACCTGGAAATAATAATGAAATTTGTTAACTGTGATTAATATTAATGTAAATTTATTAAAGACTTTACCATCCCAATTTCATTGTAAACTATAGATTTGTCTAAATCACTACCATACCACAAACAAACGGGTTGTATGAATTTGTTGAATGTAACATTAGATGCTAATAATAATAATGCTATGTCATTACGAAGTGTTTCACCGTTATATAATTCGTGAGGTATTATTTCAGAAACCTGAAAATAATTACGATTAGAGATGAGATGATAATGTTTTTTTGCTGTTCATTATCATGAAAATATTTACTCTTATGTCCAAACTATCTTTTTCATCTACGCTTAATTCGAATTTTCCTAATTTTACTGAAAGTTTTTCTGATAGCAAGTTACTTCCTGAGTATACGCAATGGGCAGCTAAAAAATAAAATTTGGAACACAATCTTACTTATAGAATATTCAATTCAAACTATCATAACATATTTATTAATCACAAAATGTTTTTTATTTAAATATGTATATATGATAAAAAAAATAGATTTTTAGCACGAATAAATATTATATAATATTTATACGTATACATACCAGTCAAGACGTACAATTCTGATATCAAACTACCACCACATCTATATATTTTTGCAGTTTTTTCACTATTGTCCGCAAACAAAGCAGCATGCCATGGCCAATCGCCTCGGTCTGTTCTCTGTCCAAGTATCACGAGTGGGGTATGTGATCCTATTCGACGACCACATTTAGTTTCAGAAGAAGGCTGTAACGTTCTGATATTATAGTTTCATCGTAATATCATCATTATCATCGTTTGCAACTTACATGACACAAAAAATAAAAATAAAAAGCATTATCAACAAACAAAATACATAATATACCCTAAAATGTGACTCGAGCCAATTCCTAGCATCACCTACGTCGAATGTTGGAGTATGGCTCCCATCATCACAATGCCATTTTCTCCACGTCATGATACTTCTGAGATACCATACGATTGCTCCTGATTCTGATAATCTGGGAAACATAAGCATTGATCCGAAGCCATGGCAATTGACAGGTGCTATAATCGAACTTATGATTCATTGAACTATTTTGAACGAAATCATTGTGCTATTTTTTTTAGATTTTTACCTCTGTAATAGTCAAAGCATAGCGGTTCCTCAGTCGAGGAGTTGTATAAATGTGCATGTGTTTTCCTGCAGGCTGTAGAACTTACTATGCGAACTGGTGCTTGATGTACTCTCAGATTACTATATTCATATAAATTGTTCAAGTCGGCTCCGACCATCTGAAAATTTGCAGTCATATGAATCGATTCTATTAATTATTTGATTATTAGATAAGTTTTACTACCAGTCCTATGTGGGATTTAAGCTGATGACTATAGTCATGATCTTCTTCCCAAAGACAAATAGGTTGAACTTGAGCACTAACTATTACTGGTTTCGATAATTTTAAAATCGCCATACTACCCCCAGTATTGAATGTTTCTCCTGTGAAATCTATATCGGTAACCTAAAAATAAATATTTTTTATTGTAAAAAACCAAATTAAAAAATAATGATTTTAGTGAAATAAATTGGCAACATACAGATATATTTTGGAACGATGGAAGTCCGGGTAGCGAAAATGCAATAAAAAGATGTTCCTCCAATTTTATTTCAGGTATATGTTTGAAGCAATGTAAACCTGAAAATGATTAAATAATTTATGTGCATTTCAATAGCAGTCTTAGTATGTATAGATGGAAATGAATATTACTCGATATGACGGCTTGTGTGTGTATAAGGACAGCGTTACATCTAGTTCCTCGTCCGAAACCATCATAAAATGCCATACCAAGCCATGGCCAAAATCCCCAATATTCAAAATAGTTCTCTGGTGAATATACTTTAGAGTGACCACACTCATTAGGAAACTAAAATTTATTTATTTATTTATTGTATTACAGGTTATCTTTGAAAACAAAAACTATATATTTATATAGTACCTTAGAATCAATGAAAAAATTAGTTTTATTCCAAGCATAGCTAAATTTTAATGATATCATAAGAAATAAAAGACATGATAGATTGAAAATAACAAATTTAAAATTGCGAAACATTGAAAATGCTTTCTTTCGAAATGAAATTTTGACTAATAATTAGCACGTTTTTATCACACAAACATTAAACGAGGACACGATGTTTCTTCGGTAGAATAAATTGAACTGAAGCAAGCTACAGATAAAATTTTAATTTTTTTCAACACTTTTTGGTACATCATATCTTTGTATGTACAGGTCATATGTTAAACCACACATATTTTTATAATACTGAATTGATTAAAATTTTATTACAATAAAAGTTAGTCAACTAAGGTCAAATATTTGCGTAAACACATAAATATTTTTTTACATGTTTACGTTTATTTTAGGTTAGAAGATAAACAATAATTTATAGAATTATTATTCGTTCTATAATAGTGCACTTGATTTTATTTTTATATTATATATTAAACTAATGTATGAAAATAATTTATCTTTATATGAATGAATAAAAAGTAAAGTTTTTACAAAAAATATGTTTTTTTTTTAGCAAAAGTTGTTTTTAAGCATTTATTTTAATTTAGTTTAAAAAAAATGAAATATTGGAAGATCTTGAAAAGTTAAAATTTAAGAAACGGTGACTAAGTTTTCATAATACGTTATTGGACTAATCTTCAAACTTGTTTTTGATTAACGTATAGCTAAACATTTTCGTATAGGTAAGTAATACCAAACTTGCTTCGTCTTCATTATTTTTTGATACGTTCAATTTTATTTATAATTTAAAACGAAAGTATTTTAAAATTGTAAACATACAGCTTCAAACGCTTTGGAAGTTTTAATCATTTTGAAATTTCAATATAACATCCCGTTTCCGGGAATCATCTATTTTTTTAACCGTTCATCAATAGTAAATCCAATTATTATTTTTTCATCCGCAGATGTTTATCGTAAAATTTAACAGCATCATTTTTATCGTTTCCATTACGTTAATTCGATAATACGTTTTTGCATTTGGACGGACGATACATCCATAAAAACCCAAATATTACCCAATAATGAAAAAGAATTACACGTTTGGGAATTGAGTTCGGCCGCATTGTATTATGAGCTTTTATCCAATAATATAGCCTTCCGTTTATTATCGAAATTGAATAGGATTTTGCCGTATTAAATAATTTATCTGCATTTAGCGTGTAATATAAAACGCAATCAATACTGTAGTATTTGGTCATGTTTAAATTGGTCTCGAAATAAATAAATAAATAAATATTTAAGTGAAAGTTTTACATTATATTTTCTCCACATGACATCTACAGCAATTGAATAATAACATAAGAAAACGAATAGTTTTATATATTGTCGATAGAGTGTGAAAATACTCTTATTCGATTTAATTTATAAAAACTTTTTTTTTCTAACGACGTCTTCCATTTATGGGAGACTTCCAGACTTCCGTCTTCCAAGTATGGAAAATAATATATTTTTTTGAAACATTTTCTATTACTTATCCCGTTTCAGGAACGTTTCACATATTGTGAATCACAGCCGGCGTCGCGGGGTCTAGTTTTTAATTTTTCAAATTAACAGTGGAAAATTGTTTGCGGTCAGGGAGAGCCGTGATTTATTAAAACCCGTTGCTCAAAACAGCCGAAAGTAATTACGGATTTTTTTCAGGGCGCATGCAATTATGACCGGCCATAATTCATCGGCTGAAACGTATTTTCGTTCGTCTCCACGCTCCGACACTCTCGCGATTCCTATATTTTCCCTTTCAATTTTATTTCCGGGAAGTTTGAATGTGACGAAAAATGTTCGAGCGGTGCACGTATTTTTCAGATGTTTATAACTTTTATATTGCAAAGCACAAATTCTCCTATTTCCGTTCTCGCTTTGATTTGCATTCGAGTTTTGGAGAAGAGGCAAGGTAACGTTTTTAATATATCTGACGTCGAAGGAGATGAAATCTTCATGATATGAATCACGGTCATGAAAATGAAATTTCAGCTGCGATTCGATGGCGTAAAATGGAATGGACATTTTTCAAACGGCTTATGCAACTAATATTTGATAAAATCAGACAAATCGTTTTATGGGGTTTTTATAAAAAAATATCATTTGTAAAATTCAAAAATTTATAATTTTGTGGATTTGTTACTTTATAGTTAAATTTATTAAATTTATTTTTATGCGGAATATGGAAAAAATTGCACCGAGTTTGAAAAATATTTTGTAAAAAAAGAAAAAAATGACTGTATTTTAAAATTAATACGTAAAATATATCAATATTAAAAATAATATCTTATATATATTTTTTTTTTAAAACATTTTTATGGTTTGTAAATAATGTAATTAGTCGAAGGGCTAATTGTATCGAAAATAATTATCAGAAACAATTATTAAAATTAAGGTTAATATTTGAAAAATTGACCGATAGTTATTAATTATTTGGAAAAGGTTGCTTCTTAAGTTTGTTCAACTGTTTCCTGAGTCAATTAATATTTGTTGAGAAAAAAATCCACAAATATTCGATATTACTGAAAAGACCATGTCCCGCAATGATATAGTTTTTCAAATTGGCATTGATGATAATATCCGTTTATTCCAGAAATGAAAATTAACAAGTACAATCACAATCAAAAATACACAATAAGAATTTTCGACAGGAACAACGAAAACGCGAACATCAAAAATGTATACGCAACACACACTTTATTGGCGAGACGCGTTGATGACTGCCGCGCTTCGCTCACATTTCACATTTCGCGAGGAGAAATTTTAAATAGCCTTTCTTTACAATTATTATAAAGTAAGAACTCGGCGAATTTCACGAAATGGCTAATAAAGGAGGCGTAGCACAAAGAGCAGATGAATGAGCCACCGGCGAACGTTAAAAGGCATCCTCTGCTTCAAAGAAAATTCCGGCTTATTATGATTGTTTATTGTGATGCTAAATCCCGCGTAATGCGAGAAATTATTTTGGCTGTAACAGGGTTAGAAATATAATATATATATATGTACCTAATAAGGTGAATGTGAAAAAAAGTAATGCAACGCTCGACGATTTGTAATGTGAAAGCGAAAGTTTGAGAGTTGAGTCTTGATGCGTTGTTGATGAAATTTAGATAACAATATAATATATAAAAAATAAAATTTGTAAGTTGTTGATTTTAAATGTAACTGTCAAAGTATGAATAATTTTTAATTATAAAAATTCAAACAATTATAGAAGAATTAAACTAAATTTTTTAGAAACCAGATTACTGACGAAAAGGATCAGTGGAATCGTTAAAGGTTCATTTTAACGAAGCCACTTCCAAAAAACTGTAGCAATTTAGACAAGAAAAATAGTCAAAACGATTCCAATGAAGGTAAAGATAAGCAGGACCCACTCGAACAAACGTCTAATTTCCTCTATTCGGCGACTTCGATAGAAACGGTGGCTGATGGAGAATGGTGGTGAAGAGGTGAAGATCCTTCGACGTGGGCGTCATTCCACGAATTTTTCCAATTCTCAAAAAAAGGAAGAAGTTGACAATGCCCGCGTCCCGATAAATCTCTTTTATTCTTCAATTTGGTTGATTGATTCTGATTTTGTGTGCGTTCGTTGCGAACCCTAAGTATCCGTCTTAATGGCCGTCTCGCGGGAAGGGCAAAAATAAACCCGGGACGGGATAATCCGCTGACGAATTATATTCTCGTATATCGTACAAGACGATAGATCCATTTGGCGAGAGGAAAACTCAAAATTCTTCGAAAATAATAATAAAAAAAAAAAATTAAATGGGAAAGTGGTCGTGATTTGTGCGCTCGCATAAATCTGTTTTTCTCGCTCTCGGTTACATTAATCTTTATATACATTTTTTTCGGGTTTTCAGATATCATTATGCTCGATTTCAAAATTAGATACATTTTTTGTGATGGTTTTGATTTATGAATGGGGCTGGATGCGGAATATGGTCTTTATATGATAAAATATATAGAAGTGTATCATATGAAAAAAAAATGAATATAAATAAGCAGTACATATATATTATGAATAATTTATTTTTTGAAATGCTTAATTAAATTATGATCTTTATTTGAATTGTGATATTTTTATAAATCATCATCTGAAATATAATATAAATTAACGTTTATATATATTATATTAATAATACGTATAATATTTGAAAAAGAAATATTATTTTGCTATCAGATAGACGAAAAACTTTGATACTTATAAAAATAATAATATGAAAGTTTTTTGTCTGTTCCTTCATGTAAAGTCTGATATAAAGATCACTGCAGAACAAGATCTTTTCGATACTATCGGAAGTTTTTTTTACAGTTATAAAAAGAAGCCAACTTTCAAAGGACTGAATATTAAAAGTATCTTTTACCAAATAATCTAGCCAAGGGCATGTAAATAGATCACCTTTTCACAAATTGATTATGCAAAATAGCGCTCAAATTGAGCGATCAGCAAAAATTTTATATTGAATTTAGAATAATTAAAAAATAAATTTAATAAAAAAAAATTCACCAATGTCGCACTGCAATATAAATAAAATTCAAGAACATTAACTTCGCATCGACGTCGAAAGACGAAAGTTTAATAATTAAACATCACGATACTTTAATCCGGCCGAAAGTTTGACGGGGTTGACGCGCCAAAAGGATTTTTCGAACGGGAAAGAACCGAAAACCACCCCCCGGCCCTGGCGGAACCGCGGGCCGAATTTTGGCGGGCTTTACATATTTAAAATTTCCCGACCGGCCGTGTCGAATGGTTAATGGCCGCCGATTGAATTATGGACGCGGCCGCCATTTATGCGGAGTGAATAATTTGGCGGGAAAGATTCGCGGCGAAGGTTCGAAAGTTCCGTTTGCTTATTATTTAATCGCGGATTCGAAATCGGTGATTGTTTGGTTTTGTCGATCGGCAAAATGTCGGTTTTATGTCTGAGGAAGAAATCGGATTTGAAATATTCTTTTCGATTGTTAAAATTCTAGGAATTCTCGAAGTTATACAGAATGAAACATTAGGAAGGGAAACGAAGGTTCTTGACAGTTGCTTATACTTTATTTCAGATATGGAATGATTTATTCATTGCGTGTGATTAATATTGTAAACACAATGGATCTACGTATTGTTTTTTTTTTATATTGTTATAAATAAATATATATTTTATTGTATTATATTGTAAAATAGTCATTTCATGATATGTTTGAATCTTATCTTAAGGTTTTTTGCGTTGAGTTATATTAATCAGAATTCATAAATTATATTATTATTTAAAAAAAAAAGATAAAAAATGAGTATCTCATCATCGTTTATTGCCCGTTTAAACCATTCGCAAACGTTTTCCAGCAATAAAACACGATAAGAGTCGCAGAATTGCCTAGAGCTCTCTAGAACGGGTTATCTTTATTGTTTACGATTCACCATTGGATTTCAGCTGCAATGAGCATTACATTAGAAATTTACAACACTGAATCGAATATACATATATGCAATTACATATGAATACATTGAGTATGAAGGTACCGTAAATTTGAAATCATATTTAAATTAATATTGAAAAAGAGGAACTGTTATAGATTTAAAGTTTATTGAATCAAAGTATTTACATGATTTTTCATAAATAAACTTACTTAAATGAGATCAGAAAGGTTTTAAATTAAAATGAGTGGATATAAAAGCATATTTAAAAAAAAAATACCTTAAAAGTAGTCGATTCTATCTTTCTATTTTCTATTTTATACATTGTATGTATTTTCACTTAAAAACGAAATAAAGTGTCACATAATGCATTTAGTAAATTGATTAGAAAGTATTTAGCAAAAAAATATTATTATAGGACCTATTGATAATTTTCTCAATCTTATCATAGCTTAGCGGGTACATGTGATAAGGAAAAGCTTATGAAGCATCAATGGAATCGAAATAGACTAATTCTTCATTAAATATTAAGATTAATATGACGCAATATCAAAAACAAATAAACTAAAATATAAATTATACAAAATTGAAAAACAGAAAACACTTCAAGCGCACACGTCGACCGCTCGTGAAATTTCCACAACGAATTTAACGCCTCCAGACACGTTTTAATAATTGACCGTTAATTAGAGCCGTTAACCTTTTCCCTCCTTCGAATCAACTTAGCCATACACGCGACGTGTAGATCAATTTATTATAAATTGATCGTGTCGATCAATCGAAGCAATCCATCATCCGGGTCGTATGGGCGGGAAAAGTCGGAAAGTTCGACGACGCCTTGCGTCGAGGTTTTTCCTTTCGTCCTTTCTTCGATGTTAGTTTTCCCGAGGGGATTCGAGGCTTTCCCGCTTTCTGGCGTTGGGGAAAAGCTGCGTGTTTAATTAATCGTTGTCGATCGTTAGCGGCTAATTGAAAATGTATGCGGGTGGTTCGAATACGTGTCGGGTCGAATCGACGTTCGATTTTGTGTGTGTTTTCTCTCGCAATTTGTTAATTATTTCTCGTTCTCTTTTTTAAATATATAAAGAGGGTGTATGAAATAATTTATCAAGGTACTTGATGTTGTAGATTTTTTTTAACTTTGATGATACCACTGAATAAATTCTTTTTTTAACTTTTCGCAAAATTTTTCCGATGGGAAATAATCAGTCCATAGGGAATTTATAAAAATAGCGACGATTAAAATACAAAAATAAATAAAAACTGAGTATTGCCATATTTTTTTCTGCCATTTTTTATTTCCCAAATTGTTGAATAAACCGATTCCGATTATTAAGCCTGCGAAAAAATAAATGAATGTTTTATTTTTCAAAATGTATACTATTATTCATAGACACTATGAAAAATAGAGGAACCTGTTGCAAAACCAGCAAGTTGGGATACATATGTTACATTTTTCTTAAAATCTTCATGGTATCTATTATACACAGAAGCCCCTAAATCGACTCCAAAAATACAAAGGAAAAATATGATTTGAATCGCTGCATGTTCGATTTTTGACCAGTTCTAGAAAAATCAAAATAAATCATTTATAATGTTAGAAAAAAAAAAAAAAAATAAAAAAATACATATATAAAAAGTCAGGAAAAATTTATG
>JAOXNN020000057.1:1638868-1650672 GCA_028571205.2 Hydropsyche betteni | reverse complement strand
GAACCGGGTTCAAATCCCGACGGAGACTGCCATCTTTTAACTCGTAATTTTAAAGTCGCGAGCGTCATTCGAACAGACGGACACACACAAATCCGCTATTATAAATAAGGGATAAGGGATACTGAATATTCAAATATTGTATTTTGCATTTCAAATAATCTGAATTTACCAAATGTTAACAAGGCATGGTACAGAGATCGAAAATTGTTAGCTTTTTCATTATCGCTTTTCACTAGTGTCAAAAAAAAAAATCAAATGGAAAATCCAACTGAAAAAACGTGTATAGGGGTTGAAAATTTTAATTCGTTCGCTCGACAGTGTGACTCGTTTAGTTGCAGGTGCGTCCACCACTTCGACACCCTTTCAGCGGGGTTGTTAATTAACTTTCGTCTATTGTTCGCTTTACAGTGTTATATAACTTTCCCTTCGTTCGCATTTGTCCACCAAATGTTAAAAAAAATGTTTGAAAAACCCACTGAAAAAAAAGAAATGTTAAAAAAGCCTTCACGGGTGACTGACATGCCGATGTGAGATCGCTATCGTTTCGTTTGTTTTCGGGTCGCTTATATGGGTTCAGCTGAAATTGATGCATATATAATACTTGGAAAATTATTTATTTCGATCATTCGAATATATTTAACCAATATAAAAAAACAAACATAAATCCATAAAATCAACCCAGAAATTCGCACAAAAACCATCCTAATTCAAAAACATAACAACAACCACCGACAATTACACGTCTCGCATAGTGCAGCGATAACTCTAACCCAGCCTAGAAAACAATCTGGTTAATTCGCCCCGGGGACCCCAGAAGACCACCCAACCCTCCCGCACCCACCCAAGCCTTTTGGGACCGTATTCGGTTTCGGGTCACGCACCCCTTCGATACGTGCCGATTCTAGGTCGCGGTCGAGACCCCCAAAAAGTGCTAACCCACGTATGGGGTGTGTACCTTAGTTGGATCTATACTTGGTGGAAGGCACGTTTACTTGGGCGCGTTTTTTTGACGGGTCCCTTTTCGGGTGTGCCTACTTTTCGGTGTCGTGATGTAGTGTCGTGATGAGGTTTGGGCTTTTGAATGAATTTTTTATTAACTGTTGTTATTCAATGGTGTATTTTGAGTTTTCGGTTTATTTTTGAATAGTGGGACACCCTGCTGGTTTGGTTTGTGAAACCGGACACGTTTCGATAGTGGCAATCGACGTTTCAGTCGCCAATCAGCTCTGCGGGTGAGTCCTCTGTTTACAACCGGGTGACTCGTGTTCTGGAATAATGAGTTACAAGTTCGTAATTGGCGTCGATGTTACATACCGGTGGTGACCCTAAGTGAGAGTGTTGCGGTCGCAGTTGGCCGTGTTGCAATTTAGGGGTTGATGCTAATAGTTTAAATTGTCGAAAAGTGATGAAAATAATCTATGATTCTAAGTTACGGATATGCAATATCCAGTGTTTCATATGTTCGTAGATTTTAAATATCGAATCGTTTCAATGTGTTAAAAATGAAAAATTAAAAAGATGAAAAAAGATTGAAAGAAATTCGATCGACGATGGGGATTTTTCTTTCATTTTGTGAGAGATTTTTAATTTGGTTTGTGCTCTGTGGTCAGCTGGATTTGATTCGATCTGCAATCAGTGATTGGAATGAAGCTGATTGCGGTTCGTATTGCGATACTACTAGTTCTTCGAATTGAGATTCGTTTGAAGTGCATTTTCAGTTAGAAAATTTTGATGTGAAAAATGATAAAAATAAAGTGAAATATTCGATACACAAAGTTATTTAAAATACATAAGTAATGTAATTTTTACAAGATAACAATTGATATGCAATTTTTTTATTGAAAATTTCTAAAAAAACTAACAAGTCTTTAGAAAAAACATTTATAAAAATAAATTTCCCATGACCCTATTCGAATTTCCAAAATTTCTCTATATAAAAGACCAACTGCCAAATCTGAAAAGTTGAAATACGACGAATAATTCAGACGTCACCGAGGGACACAAAATACGGCCACCAGAGCCTGAAATCCGAACGCGAAACTAGTTGCATTACGTGCACTCAACAGTCGCAACGAAATTAGCATTGCGGTTGCAAACGATGCGTTTTGTATGCGGCCATGCACTCAGGCCTGAATTTATTATTCGAACATTCGGCTAGGAAGCCTTAATATAGTGTGCTTTTAACTGATTCCTTTTTTTATTTTTTTCGCCTAGCTTCTCAATTCGATCTACTCGTGCGGATTAATTCCCACGAAGCTTCTAAGGCTTTCTATCGTCTTAATACGTAAGTAAGAATCAATTTGTTTCATTCGATATGTTTGTTGCTTTAGTTTTTTCGTTTGTTCTTATTCTAGGATTGTTCTGATGGATTTTTACTAATCTCGTACAAAGTCGCTCTTAATCAGATGAGTATTATTTTTATACGTAATGTTTTTTTCCGCTATACTAAAAGTAGAATTTAATATAAAATAAAATGGGAACAAAATACGGTGTGTATTAAAAAAAATAAGGTGTGCGTTAGAAAAATTATTTTGATCATCTGTACCTTAAAATTAATAAAAAATGCATTAAAGTGAATATAAATAAAGGATCGGTAAAGCCGTAAACGCGAATAGGGCGAAATATCAACCGCTCTACCATTATTTAAAAATTTCATACTAGAATAAAAAAATAACCGAATTCTTAAAATGTGATTAAAATTAAAATTTTAACAAAAGGAAACATTGACAGTTGACAGTTGTATCGTATTGTCTATGGAGGAAGATTTTACTTTGGCGACGTTGCCACCTTTCAATCATTTCAATGTTCAAGCCTATTTTTACTTTTCATCATTTCATAATTTTTTTATAATTACATTATAATGCCGGTTTTTTTTCCATTTCACACTATAAATATAATAAATGAAGCTCAATACTAGATCTTTTAATGCACCAGAAATAATGTACGTCATATATTATTTTAATGCACAAAAAAATCGTTAAAATGAACATATATTCTGCATTAAAACGTATAATGTATACTTTTTCAATACACAGTTAAATCGTACCTATATAAAATTATTAATATGTAATTTTTTTAGTTTATTTGATAACGGAATAAATCGTTGTGTTATTTTGTTAGAATTACAGTGCACTAATACTATTTTGCTAAGCATATTAAGTATATTGCTTGTTTTATTCTTAATTCAGTTACAAAGGTAAATTCCTTTTATTTTTGTTTCGAAGACATATAAATAATGAAACAAAGGTTTAATTATGTAAAAATCTTTCTTAATATAAAGATAAACTTAGCTACAGATATTTTATTACGAATTTACATTGTCATTTTTTTCAAATATAAAAATTAATCATAATTATAAAAAGAAAACTATTTCAACAATTTTTTTACCATAGAAAAAAAGAATATCCAAATAAAAAACAACTTATGCACAATTTTCACACCAAACAACCACTCAACGAAGCTTTCCACATCGGAAAATCCGATCCAACAACCGGTGTCCATGTCTTCTACCAAGCCGGAACTTCAAGCCTTATCTACGTAATGTGTACTGAATGCAATTACATTGACGTGCCAGCACGCAATGCACCATTGCACTCGCACACAATGCACGCAGGGATCCGTTTAACAAATCATCACTCAATTATGTCCGATTTATGGATGGATCGTTTCGCTTAGGCGGAATCGCTTAACGTGTGCGAGTGGGTCAGATACATTGTCGATTTTCCGATTGGATGTTAAATGAGTGATCTGTTGGTCCAAATGGGCTGTGAATCGATTGAAGGTGTCGTTTGCAATGATTGGGATGTAATTTTGATTAGTTTTGGTCATTTTAATTGTGTTTGATATAAACGTGAAGGGTGAATTGTGTATTTTGTGCGTGACAAGATGAAAATATACGACTATTTATCTTGCATATTAACGACGACATGATTAAACGTCACATTTATTTATCTCATTATATGTACGCTAGAACGAACCAAGGAAAACTTTGCTTTTACCAGGCGAGGTTCGTTTTATTTTTTTCCCGTTTTTCTACCTAACAAAACTACCGGTTATGAACTAAGCGAGACGCGGGAATTAACTCTTATTTACTCTTGCGAGTAAAATAAATAAAAACAGCCTGAAAATTCACTGTTGGACTTTGAAAAAATTGAAATAACTCCGTAATAAACATTCAAATGGATGAGGCACGCTATCGAAATGCATTTTCAGAGCCCATAAATCTATTTTAAAATTATGGTTCGTGTTGGCTTGCAGGAAAACGTTGAATCACAGAACAATCAATGCAAAGATTCGACGTTGTAATCCATCCTTATAAACTGATGTATCAAAATGTGAAGGAAAAACCAAATTGTATTTTATAAAGTCGGTTCAACTTTAACGGCCCGACTTGCGGCTCTTGTCCGCCCACACTAAGCGTTCAATCAAAAACTTGAAAGACAGATCGTTTTGTTCGCACATATATAACAGCAAAAAGATCTCGATAAGCAAACTTGTACGAAGGCTCTTCCGATTCAAGCGCAACGCAAAATTGTTTTAAGTTCGAAAATTGGAAGATTTATTTCGGGACGATTTCGCCTTTAGGCGGTTATTTATTAGCGTTCGGTTAAGCTTTATCTCTGTTGATAGTCTACCGCGAAGGCGTGTATTCTCTTGAGAAAAAATAGGGAAATAATAAAGGAAAAGAAGGGGCGTTAGTTCGGTAAACGTATTTTATTACTGGAGCGTATATAAACATGAAATTCGCTCGAATCGTTTCACTCGTTAACGATCAACCAACATGCGATTGTACGATGAAAATTAACGACATTATATGACTGTTTAATTTCAGCGTTAAAAAGACGCAAAAAATTCTTTCGCAACTTCATTTTTGAGATAAAAATCAGTATATTATAACAATTTCAATGTTGAGTTTCTCAACAGTGCTTTTCCAATTATTCGAGTTTCATTATGAAACATCAACAGATAACGCAATATCCGCAAAAATAACACTAAAATACTTGCTTCCAACACTATGCCAGTATAAGCATGAATAAAAACGTTTAATTTATGCAAAAATAGCTTTATGTAAATTTTACACAAATATACGTCGAGGATGAAATTCAGCGGCGTCAATTTCAGCGTTCACATTACACGGTTCAAAACTGCATATTAAAAAAAATATATAAAAAACGCTAGCTTTTCCATTCCCACGTTTTTCTTCGAATGTTTTTATATACAATTTTTTTGCGGAGTGTTTATGCAAATTCGGCCGAAATAATTTTCGCGCGGAATAAAGCGAGCTCGAAGCGATTCCGCTCATTTTTGTATAATTTTCGTTTTCGGAAAACGTCTTCAGGACGAGCTCCTCTTTAGAGAAATACGTCACACCGAAAATGGGCATGAAAAAAAGGGAGGAGTGTCTCAATCAAAGGGCATTCGTAAGCCGGTGCTGTCATAAAAAGCGACAAAGCTTTGGACCCGAAGGACCGACGGCAACTGTATCCATAAATTTAATTTGGCCCGAAATCAGGGGCAGCTGCGTCGGACTTCTGCGACAATAAAAACTTCACTTTTGAAATAAGTCCAATATGCTAACTCGGATCCCGGACCCGGAACCCGGCAGTGGTTCTTAACAGGAATTGATTTCGGCGCCATAAGTCCGTCTTATGGGGTGACCGATTGAGATATTGTCGGGATTTGTGTAGGAAAGTCTACTTTGATTTACGATTCGAATATTTGATATGCGTCAAATGCTCGTTTTTGTTAGTGAGATATTCTTATGTAATTTTACTGATTCAAAAATTACTCTATGTATGCGTTGTGAGTTATCTAATTTTTACGGTACTTCGATCATATAAAAAATAGTAGAAGAAAATGGATGTATAGTTTCAAAAGATATAAATGCCTTTTCAATAATTTTGATATGTTCATGAATGAGTCTAAAATATAAAGGGACTACTTTTCAAGTTATTTTTTTGAGAAAAATATTTCTGGGTGTTTCTAAAAGTTTTCTTTACTATATTACTTTGAGTTTTTCTATCATATTGTATATAATTGTTTGTGTACATTAACCGAAAATAAATTTCCAATCCAATTTTCTGTCGAATCACAAATAAAAAATTCTTTATTTGGAAAAATCACATTTTTTTGATATAATTAATGAAAAAATGTTACAGAATTGAAAATGCCGAAATGGCATCCATAGTTTAAGATTCACTGTTCCCGCTTATTGCAGCTAGTGGCCGTATTGTGTGGGAGGGCAATGCGAAAAATTGCCAAATATCCACGTGAACTCGTATGCAGATTATAACATTTTACAATGGGAACGAATCCATGGATGTGAATGTATCGCTTTTTCACTTCTAAAAAGCAATATCATGCGTATAATCATAGTTCGCTTGAAATTGAGCCAACATCTGGTGCTTCTCTCTACGGCATCTG
Organism: Hydropsyche betteni; assembly: GCA_028571205.2. Lineage (NCBI taxonomy): Eukaryota > Metazoa > Arthropoda > Insecta > Trichoptera > Hydropsychidae > Hydropsyche > Hydropsyche betteni. Next base: position 1,644,249 of record JAOXNN020000057.1, on the reverse strand, counting down.
TTCCTCACGATATTTGTACACATATATCAACGCTCTGATTGAACGCGCACACGTGAAAATGTATATGGAAAAAAAATCGTGAGCTGAACACGTGTAATATAGGTGAAAAATCTTTGAAATATAAAAAAAAATTACAATAACCGGATCAATATTATTGTAAATAAGGCAATAAGTTAAGAAGTATTACAGTGAGAGAGATTTTAAAATTTGATCATTTTTGATCCATAAAAAAATATATGAATATTTGGCAATGTAAAATTTCAGTTATTATTCAAATTCAATATGAAAAAATGTATTGGAAATCAACGAAAAATAAACTACGAAAGCTTGTCGTAGAAAATTATACACATAAAACCATATAGATGTACAGAGAAAAAATGCGGCTTATTAATATCGTACAAATATATAGACTGAAGATATTAAGAAAGCCCGAAGAACGTTGTGGTCGAATTTCTGAAAAAAAAAAAATAAAGTAGGAAAGTTATAGTGCATAGTTTTCTTCGTGCTTTTGGTATAATACCATCGAAAATGTATTATGTGGAGGGTTTGTTTGCGCTCGGCGGTTTCTGCTTTTTACGACTACCGCTACCCCTGGACGCATTAAACGTTTATGCGTTTCATATAATTTATTCAGCATTTTAGTGAGTACTCGATGCTATGAAATATTTATGAAATCGCCATAACAAAAGGATAACAGCGATACTTCACCGTCCGTCCGACGGAGCGGAGGTGTTCACCGATTTTTTCCTCCTTTTTTTCACGAGGTATATTGATATGATAGTTTCATTTTTGAAACGCACCGAAGAAAGGGTCTCGCATTCTTTTAAATCGCCATCCCTGCGAGACGTGTTTTCTTTTAACGCTCGTATAAATTATGAGAGTGTTCGTATCCAAAAGGGAAAATAAAAATGTTTCCTCGGTCGGGAAACGAAACTTGCACGGGAGCAACGCTAAATTTCCATTTTGCAGTTAAGCCGGGCGTATAAAGAGAATTGAATATTTTATTTTATTTTTGTGAAATCATATTTTTTGCTTTGCTTTTTTTTCGTTTTTGACCTTTAAGCACACACATATATACACGTTTTTGATGTTTCATTTGAATTTATTTTTAAGAAAAAATTGTAAAAAATAATATAAAATTTGTTTATCAGACACGAAAGAGTATACGTAGCAAATGTATATTTAGCCATTTATGAACTTTTCTCGATTTGCTCAAGTTCACATTTAACATTTTTTTCAGTTGATCATACTAATGTATTATATAAATTCAATCAATTCAAATGTAAACTCACAGAAAAAGTCAAGTAACCATTTTCTCTTTGACCTTAAAGCACACGTGATCGCACACGTTTTCAATGCCGACATTTAATTTAACTTTTCACATTCTATCAGACGAGAAATGACGAAAAATAGAATATTATCTCGCGTACAAACACAAACATAGCTTACGAGTGGCATAATTTCGCCGATGTGCATTGTCAGCTTTTATTATGTACGCTTTGGCGAATTTCCACGCCATTTCAACGCCACACCTACGGGCGTGAGAAATGAACTTTTCCAAACGCAAAACATTCGAAAATACGTCTCGTTCGATGTTTTTCCTGGATACGTTCTCATTTTTCAAAAATGCCACAAAACGAAGATTATTTTAAAGAAAGTAATAATTCAAGAATATTCATATCACAATTTATACAATCAAATATTTATTATACATTCAATTTGGCTATAATATAATAATAAGCTTGAATTTAAACGTATTCTCACATATGTAAACGTTTTTTTTATACTTTTGCATATGTGCAAAAAATTGCAACTAAGTTCTTTTGAGGTTAATTTCCCAGGGTTCATCCTTTGCTTTGCATTATTATTATGGGGTTTTATTTGCCGTGGGATATCAGTCATCGCTTTAATGACACCATCGTCGGTTTATCGCCCCGGGGCGTACGTTCGGTCGTAAAACGCTCGCGGAAAAGTTTCGTTTGACGAACTCGAGTGTGTTTGTCTTTTGCGAATGACAGTTGACGTCCTTATCTGGCTGCTGCTGAAAATATATACTCAAGAGTGTAATGTGTACACAGTGTCTATGAGGGTCTTAATTAAAAACGACTTGTGTGGTACTAATGGGGCTCGGAGTTTCGCGTGTGTGCGCGAGATTGAAAGTCAAGTTTTATGAAAGATTGATTGTAGGTAATTCATCTGTTAAATATGTTTTGAATCTTGTAGAAAGCCATTATTTGCTTTATGTCTCAATTTATAATGTATTTTCATTAAAGTATGCAAAATTGTTGCTTTAACTTTGTAATAACTGAAAAATTTACACAAAGGGACTGACTACGTAATTTCAAATTCACTTTATGCTTTCAAAATAAACCCTAAAGCGTCAAAGAACATATCGATCCATTATTGCATCAGACAATGCAATGGATGAAATTGCGATCCCCTTATGTGTGCGACGTATGGTTAATACAGAAGGTTTCAAATTTCAATACTCCACGTAAAATAATAACGAAATAATAAAAATTACTATGAGTTCCAGTAATTTATTCTTCAAGATTATCTTAAAAATATAATCATCAATGCGTGGAGTGATAATTCAATATTAATCAAATAATATAATAATAATTTTGATACTTAATCTAAAATGTAAATAAAATAATTTTTATTATTATTCGATATACAATAAAATGATTTCCGGAACAATCTGTAGACACATGCATTCACGTGTCCATCGCATTGCCCGTTGATAATCAGCGTGCACTTTATGCACGCTCTGTATATATTTCACAGATGGCCGACTCTCTGAAAGCTGTCCATATGCCTTTCATCATCATCGTTATCATCATCATCATCGCCATCGTCGTTACCATGACCATCATCATCGTCGTCGCGGTCATCATAACCGCCGTGGCTGTGACCGCACTGGACATAATGCGCAAATAGAGCCTTTTGACCGGGATCCGTTCCATTAAATACGACGCCGCAATGCAGATCTTTTTTGGATTTGTTTTAATCTATTACGCGACATATTCGCACTTTAGGATTTTCACATGAAAATGAGAAATTGTTGAATTGAAAATTTTTAATCAGCATTTGAACATTTTTATATTTTTGCAACAATTTGAGGGTACGAATCTACCGCATAATTTTTTTTTTTCCTGTGATCATATCGACAGGAGACGTGACCTGGGGTCATGTGCGGTCTGTAGTTACACCGTAGCACCCTTCACTGCTAACAAGGGTCCGACACCCATACCAGCGAAAAGAAAAGCGCCGTACGGCGAAAAATCCTTACCGGGTATTAGTCCGCGACTTTCCATTCATTTTTTTTTTTTTTAATATTTTTTGTGTTTTCGTTCCTTCGGCAAACGACTCGTGGAGCTGCGACAACAAAGGAAACATCTGAACCCAATTATTATACGGCGAACGAAAAAAAGGCACACTTTACTTACGGGAAAAATAGTCTTTGGTGTGAGGGAGAGTTCGACGTAAATACGGTTTTCTTTTTTTTTTGTTCAAAGACGGCAGCTTACGATTGTCATCAGATTACATTTGTTGACTCGATATACGATATTATTTTGATTAGATACGTAACTCAATGAGGGGTATTTTGACGTTCACACGAGAGACCATAATTCGGTGGTAATGAGTAAAAATAAAGCATCATTCACATATTGAAAACCAAATTTGTCGTAATAAATCTTCATCTTATAATTTTCAACTCATTCTTCGTATATAAAGATATGTTTACGAGAAATCGAGGAATGTATTGTTTTTCAAAAATATTCATGCACAAATATAATGTGAAAATTATACAATGGATACGGCGGATTTATGCGTGCATTTCAAGTGCGCAAAAGACGTATTCGTTTTGTTCGCATTCGATAGGAAAGCGGCACGGAACGATGTGGCTTCCGTCCGCTGTCAATATATGGCCACTTACGACCAGTCGTAATTCAAATATCTGAAAATAACGGCGCGAAAGGGTCAGGTCGTCGCCGATGATATATGCGATTTTTAAACATAATCCTTTTTAGAACCCGCAAGTCGTAAATTACCAGCCGCGCACTACGTATACACCTAAGTGTTCCCGAGGAATAACACTCGACAATTTATACGGGTCTCATTTTAAAAACGAAGCCATTGTGGATGAGAGATGTTTTCTTCGTTTCGACTGTCACTCCGAATAAATGTAAATGTCTGTCTCGGCTGTGCTATGAAATTTCGGACAATGGTTTTGAGTGCAGAAAATGGAAAAAAAAACTGGCTGTGCGACAAAGTGGTGGGAAAAAAATTGTATATATTGTCTCAAAATATCTGCCCGGGGTAGGTTTTATATCGAAACCTAAGCATGAAAGAATAGGGACTTTTCTCTCCCATAAATTACTTCGGTTTCCTTTCAACGGTGGTTACGTTGCACACAGATCTGCTCGATTCAGCAGTATGTATTATACTAGTATCTATTATATATATAATTTGTAATATACATATACATTTCTATCAAATTAATTATATTCAAACATAATATTCAAATTAGGTTTGAAAGTGGCATTGCAAAAGTTGCACAAAAAAATTCAAGTTAGTTTTGATTGTAAATTGCAAACAATGTCTATATCTTATAAGTACACAATACTGTACAGTATAAGTTGGACATCTTACGAATCATACTGGACACGTTATAGATAAAATCGAACACTTTACTAATCAAACTGGACATTTTAAAAATCAAATTGGACTTTTTACAAGTCAAACTGGACTCTACAAATCAAATCTGCTGCTTCAGATTTTGATGTCCTTATTTAGTCTTTCATGGCACACGTTGTTTCGTCATGTTTCTACAGTGAGACAAATGGACATAGCCCCAGAAATGACAACATACGGAATGGAATATAAATCAAATTGGACGTTTTACAAATCAAATTAAACAATTAGATAATTTACTAACTAGGCAGACACACATATACACATACATACACAGATACACACAAATACACACACAAACCCACAATACAATACACTTTTTGAATTTTCGAAAAGTAATAATCACAAACACATCAACACACACACACACACACACACACACACACACACACACACACACACACACACACACACACACACACACGTACGCACAATAGTTTTTGAATTTTATTTTAGTTTTAAGAATTATTAATTAAAACCTAAATACGCATACAAACCTAAATAATCACGCATACAAACATATATCAAAGTCCCCAAAAAGACAAAAAATCCATTTTCATACCCATATATTTACTTTCCAATTGGGGCATAAACTGACAATGTTCACCGTTGTGGCGGTGTCCGGATCGACCCCTCGGACCTTGAAAATTCAGGTGAGGGCTACGCGGAGGAGTCGCGCCGGT
>JAOXNN020000057.1:1618226-1629448 GCA_028571205.2 Hydropsyche betteni | reverse complement strand
TTCCAATCCCTACTTTATCTATAACTTGTAAATATGTTATTTATATTCATATTTTCATCACTGTATTATTATTAACATAATAAAGGTAGTTTTTATTTTATTTTTATTTAAGCCGGCTCAGGAAACTGGAATAGAGTGGGTGCATGTAACAGGCGGGATGGTGGGCTTTTCTTCGATTAAGAAACAATACGAAAAAAAATTAAATATTAATAACTAACCCTTATTTATAAATTATATGAGATCATATAAATTTATTGTTAAATTTTGGTAATCGATATTTTGAAATTATCAGATAAAGAATCAATTGATATTATAATCATCATCAAAGTCGATCAATTAGTTTATTCACTACAAAACAAGGTTTTTTCAAACAAATGTATGATGTTTAGATTGATCTTTATCGCGTAAAACTATTAAGTATTGATATTTATATAAAAATAGTTTAAATGGTATATTTTGAATATAATCGTACATTGAATGTATCCAAATAATGTGTTTAATGCGATATTGAAAAAAAATGAATTCGACGAATATATCGCGGGGAGGGGGGCGTTGTAGAATTTGCAATATGCAAAGCATCCGAAGATGTTCATTATTGCGAAATACTTGAGTGAAAAAAATCTCGGAAAAACTCATCTTTCATGCTCCCCCGCACCCGTTCCCCTCGCGCACGTCCGTTAAGCGGGAAGACAAAAATTCTTCGTTCCGGTACTTAAAGCGATGGAAACATTCCTTTGTGGATTTCATAATCTCATTTTAGGAGTAGGATGTTTCGTACGCGCTTTAACGCTGAAATAGACCTAATGATACGACATTAAAATTTAATTATGATTTTCTTGTGAAATAATAAGGCATTTTCGTATACTATGCACGTGTATATAGTCAAATCTGTCACTTATTTTTAGCTCAGAGATTCTTTTTAATTTTCTTATAATATTTCATCTAAAGAATTTTATGGCTAATGAATCTCTTTTCGAGTTGATTTCCAATTCGTATATTTTCTTAGAAAGTAATTTGAATAATGATCTGATAATTTGATGAGTTTTATATACTCGTTTTCCGGAATATTTCAATTCACTTAATACTGTAGATTAAGCAATATTGACTGTGAAGTTTTTTCGTAGAAATCGTCTAAAATCAGCTTTCGCGTCAAAATTGACACTTTTCCTAGATTGGAAAGTTGTTCACGATATTTTCCAAATCGATTGACACTTCGAAATGAATAATTCACAGTTTATCAGCAAAACTGTTACTCTGCAATGGACTGACACATTTCGTTATTTTAATGGACTTCCGACCGCAAAAGTGGTTTTCAATTTTTTTCAAGTGCGCACTTCAAAATAGCCAGCGATAAAAATCTTATTGAAAAGGTTCAATTTTTTACAAAAAAATCTTATTTGTATAATATAATAAAAAAAAATCTAAATTTTCGATAAAATCCGTCATATACAAAATTCTTATTCAAATCGAACATAAATAGATTTTTCAAAATATTGACCCTTTTACGCAGCCAATAAATCCATACGCGAGATCTTCCTAAAACATCAAACCCCACATTCGGCCCACGCACATTCGAACACGCACTAAGCCGCATTTTTCTCGACCTAACCCAGTTTTACATAATTCAGCTGGAAAAGTCGAAACGCAGGCTTTTCCGAAGCACGTAAGCTTCGGGCACACACACTAAGCCCGAGACGAGCTCAGAAAACGACCCCCATTTATACCGGGCGTCAAATCGAGACAAGGCTCAATGCAGCCCTAGCACGCATATATTAAAATATTATGCTGTTAGGGTGGTGGGTGGAAAAACGTCTTATCGGCTGATTAATTTTAAGTGCGGCCATTATGTCGGTTCGCGTTCACAATGAGCGCAAACGCTCGGAAAAGCGACGCTGAATGTGCGAACGAAACAATTTCGTCAGACGGACAAAGGGTCGTTATTCAAAGTGAATTGTGCGAATCAAAGGGAGGTTTTAGCGCGAAAATATTCAATGCATTGGAGAATGGTTTGAAAAATTTTGACTGATTTTTTTCAGGAAGAGTAGTTGAAAATTCAACGGTTGAGTTTTATTGATTGTACACATTTTAATTGATCATTGAAGTTAAACAACCAATATTATGTTATGTAAATAAAAATTAGTAAGAAATGATTTTTACAGTTAAAAATTTTACAAAATAATTTTTTTTTACAATCACTCACAATCAGAACGGATATTAAATATGGAAAAAAAATCTAAAGCTTTTTTTTTGAAAAAAGGCGTTTATATGATGACGATAGATGATTTTTTTTTGAAGTTTGATCGATGTGCTTAAATCAAAATTTTTGTTTACTTTATTCATATTATGTTGACATATCATTTTATTCACATGCCGCCGCAGTCCCGTATACGTGAAATTGTTTGTGAAGTTGCACAAGTTGTTAGAACCGAGTTTCCATTGTCGCTTGTTGCTCTAGAGTAGTCCGAAAACTTTACTTTCCCCTATGCACTTGTGAAAACTGTGAATATGACACTCAACAAAATGCAATATCTTATTCAGTAAATCGATAGCAAAAACGTTTTTTTCAACACGTTAAAAAATTCATTCAAACCACACAGAACACAGAACTAAAACGCGATTAAAAATGCAGGAATGCGCACGAATTTCACGCGACCGATATAAAAGCGCCGAAAATACCCCGCAAACGAAAAGCACACGTTTCAATTTTTAAACATAATTCGAAAATTTAATTAAAATCGAAATTAAACGAGACCCTCGCTGCCGTTCGAGTCCGTTCCGCGGCGGCGTACCAAAGCTCGAGGTACGTATAATTCGCGCGCCGGGGAGCTTTTATACAGTCTAATGCGTGACGAAATCTTACACGGAAAACCCTTTTACATTCTGTGATTAGTTACCTCTTTTTTCGCGTGAGCCTCGCGGGTGGATTCGAGCCATTAGGCAGAAAATGTAAAATCACGCTAGCCGTAATAAGGCTGCTTTTTTCGCTCCTTCTCCGTTTTATTTTTTTTCGCATCGGCGTCCTCTTCAGCGCCGTTCAAAATTGACGAGATTGAATCGGCCCGAAAACGTTCGAGTATAGAAGAAAAAACTGCGAATAAAGTTCTATCGGACGAAAGGGGCCCGGCACCGTATCTGTGTGTATGGTGGTTTTTTTGCGAAAATTGAGGAGAATTTACGCGCTTTATTGAATCGCGAGTTTTGCCGTTATTTAAGGTCCCGAAATATATTTTTTACCATGTACGCTCTCGGTTAATTCGATGCGGAACGAATTGGTTTTCTTTTTTTCGGCAATCTTGATTTCTGATTTTTTTATGCTAGTACCTTTTCGCTTTGTTCTTGTAACTAATATCGCTTCGGGCGACCGAACGCGGAAATGGAAAATCGCGCCAGACCCGAAATATTGAAGCGAATTCCATAATGAAATATCGCCTAAATCGAGTTAAACGTTTCTGAGCCTTTTTACTTCCAATATAGTTTCATGTGATCGATGTATATGTTCATATTCATCAAATATCCGCATTAATTTGAATTGGTCGTGTTGAAAAAAATTTTCACATCCTAAGAATAGTTACATTGAAAATGTAATAAATGTAATAATTTTATGGTATTTTGTTGTGAATGTAATCACTGTATATTATATTCTTTATTATATATTATATTATTATTCTTGTTGGCTTATATAAACTTAACAAAACCTGTGTTGGATTATGAATTTAATTAACACAATGTCAAATTTGAAATGTACCAAAGCTTACAGTTTCGACTGTTGAAAACTTAACTGCAGTTTCTAGCACATGCACTTGGTTCATATTGAAACAGTTTCGAAATTAACCCGATTCCAAACATATACCCATATATTACATTGAGTGTAATTCGAAAATTACCTTAAACGATACGTTTAAAAATTTAATTAAGACATTTTGAAACGAGTTACAAATTGAATAATAAAAATGAGAACGTACGCCGCCTGGGGCCGAAAGAGTTATTTCCACGACGACCTCTTTTCCAGAAATTCTTTAACTTTACTAATTTTCATCATTCAAATACGGCGCCATTTTGATTTTTTATAAGATTATGTACATCCTGAAATTTATTAAATCATAAAATCATTTTATTTTTGCTGTAAGGATTTTTTTATTAGTATGATAATGGGATTCATGACTAAAATAGTGAAAATAATGCAGTTCGCCATAGTTGATGTTTCGACATTGAGAAAATTTTAAAAATTTTCCACGCGATTTTCACCGTTGGTTATCTTCTCTATCGGGTTATGCGCTATATGAAAAACGATCGTACAAATTTATAAGGGGATGTTCTTTGAGAGCGGATTTTATAATATATTGAATTCGTGCTTAGTAAGCCGTTCAAAAAAGAAATTGGTACGATTTTGCTTTTAAAAAAATTCTATTAAAAATCCCGATACTATTTTTCATTTGGTATAAGAAAAATTAAAATAAAGAATTTTAATATAACGATTTCAAAAACAAATTTTTTAGGCAAATCTTTAATTGAAATTGGTTTTGTGATTGCGATAATTTTTGATAAAATTAATCAAAAGATAAAATGTCTTGTCTTCTATTTTAAGCAAAAAATACGACGAACTAAAAAAAATCCTAGAATCTATCTCATTTATTTTGTTTCTAAAATGAATATTTTATGCTCGACCTCACGTATAACGAACGATATTTAGTTAAATCCCATATTTATTACAGATTATAAAAGGGTAGACGTCGAGACATATTAACCTTGTTCCACATTTTCTCATGATGAAATATTTCGGCAGATATTATTATCGTGTTGACAATAAAGCCATGGATACCATTGTTTCTATTAAGATATCGGTATTCGAAACTTTCCATCAAATATTTTTTTATTGCCGAACCTAACTCCCAAAGTTCGCGTTTGAAGCGCGACGAATGACGTCCAAATATTAACTTTTAACATGAATATAACGTTTTGTGCCATTTTATTATGACTTTGGGAGCGCACACGTTAATATATAGAATTAAGGAATTTCATGCGTGAATTTCGCATAACACGCACATACATAAAATATTTTCATGAATAAAATTGAACATAATACAAATAACTTAATTTTTATACTGACGTTTCAACAACGCGTATGTTTTTTTATTACATTATATTAATAATTTTTGTTTGTTTATATAAAATGTATATTAAAATAGATAAATATAAAAGTTTCGCAGTGAAAACTGGTAGAGACAACAGCGATTTTCAAACACATTCCCACGAAATTTATTCACGATCACCATCGCTCGCCAACCCATTTGTTTCGTATTTTTAAAAGGTAAATACGAATCTGTTAAATTGGATCGGCAATCAACCGATCGTTGTATGGAAAATAGCCGTTCGGTTTTGATTGATCCTTTTGTGAAAGCTATCGCACCTCGAATTTTCCATAGCCGCATTTTCTTTGTTTTTCATTCGGAAAAAATGCGATTTTTCGAATCGATCGCAATTCTCGTGCCGCGAATTCAGTCTCTTGTATACGCCTTAGCGTTGTTTCTTTTCGCGAATTTTTCTTTAATAATTCATCGCGAAATTGAGTGAGAGGCCGCGTTTGCGCAAATTCACTGTATCCCGTAGCGTGAAAGTTTATTTCTTATATATTTTTTTCGGAAAAAAACTCGGAAAACTTTGCGTTCGGAACTCTAAGGATTTTCCTGTCAATTATTTGAAAATCAATCATATCCACAGTAAGGGAGAGAGGCTAACTGTAATACTTGCTAGGCTTACAAAGATCTCTCTTGAAAAAATCTCATCTCTAGAGTAAATCTCAAGCTATTCAGCTATACGAATCGATCATGAAATTCATATAAATATTAATGTTTAATATTTTTACCTTATGTAGGGGAGCGTCGTTGAAAGAATTCAAAAGCGAAGCATTGACATAAAAAGAAAGCGTACGTATAATAAAACGTTTCATCATGTGTTTTATTTGGATATTGACGCTTTTCAAATAGGGTCGTTAATTTATTTCGAATGAAAATTGTCACTTTAAATATTCAGTTACATTGGTATGTTCTCACATCTATGACAAATATTATTGATGTTTCTTTTAAATGTCTATTGAAAGATATAATATGTAAATTTTTGTATTAAATTCGACACAAAAAATAAATCTCGAAAACAACTTTTCGAAGGTATTAACTTATGATTGTCTTTTAATCTATCCAAGTGCACGAACATGAGCGCAAATGCGTACTCGAAAGATTCATGTGTACGAGCGTAAAAACCATACACGAAAGCCTCGTTCTATTCAATACTTTATTCCGAAAGCATCCAGCAAATGGCCCATATTTTATAACGAGTGAGGAGAGTGAAACACACATACACACTGAGCATGAAGAAAAAAAAACGAACGAACGAAAGAAAAGCTAAAGAAAATCGGTATTATCTCATGTATAAGAAATGCGCGTAAGATGAAAAATATGTTGTACAGGCGGTTCACGGATTTACGACGGGCTACGTTCTTAAAAATTGCGCCATAAGTCGAAATCGACTTTTTCCTGCTGGTGCTCTTTCTTTTTTTTGAGTTTTTTTTACTTTTCTTAGCCTTTTCGTTTGAAAAATTATGACGGCGTCGTTATATTTTGAAACTTTTTGACATTCGCGCGCGTATTATCGAGTTTCGCAAACGTTAAATAAAGCATTTCTCACGGGTCGTCCGAATGAAACTTTTTACCTATATAAAACGTTTGACGTTGTCGAGGAATTGGGATTTTCGAATTCCCGAAAAGAGAATTTAAGTAGGTCGAGTTTTCAAGAGTAAGAAGTTAAGCATTGTATTATTTAATAAATTCAAAATATATATGCGTTACCTTAAATTTATCCAAGCAATTATTTTATGTAAAAAAAATATCAGAATAATTTTTAGTGGTGTCAAAAGTTTTGTATAATACTTTGATAAATATTATAATAAAACCATTTCAACATATAATATGATCGATTCGAAAAAATTGGTTTAGATGAACTTCATATGAATTTTTTTATAGTAAATATGATATACATTTTTAACATTTTTTTAAAATTTTTCTTAAAAAGGGTCCTATTATAAATCTGTAATGGAATCGTATTGAAAATCTCTCATTCCTACTTATCCAAATTTCCGGCCGACCATTTCCGCTCGATTTCCAATAAATCCCAAAAAACAACACTATATCAAATACAAAAACTCAAACAGAAATCATCACAACCTGACACACGTAATAAATAAACCCTCTCCCATCCAACAAAACACATTAGCGCGATATCGATCGGAAAAGCGCGCGCTTTTCGAATGTCCTCTCGGACTTCCGCGCCCTTCCACGCATTCGTGCCTCCATACACGTGGAAAAACCTAATTATAAAAGTAATTTAAAATGTGTCGGGACACTTCCAGCGTCTACATAATTTATTACGTCGGTCGTATGATTCGGGGTACGCTTTTGTGGCGGGCGCACGCCACGTATCTGCATAATGCTTGCCCGGCTCACTCTGGGTGACACTCGACTCAAAGTGACCTCGTGGTTATTATGATTTTTTCAGGTCGTTTTTCAAAATGTGGGTCGTGTGTGCGATTGCTGTAAAGCATTAGGATCGGTTTTTGATTTTTATTAATTTTTTTTTTACTTAGATTGCCTTGGTAGTGAGAGGATTAGTCGTTCGTTGGAAAAGTTTTTAGGGGGCACCGCGCCAAGGTTCCTTTTACATCTCCTCCTTCAATTTTTTCATCTATATTAATTAAATTTTTGTTTTTCAATTTGAATTTTCTTTATATTATATTTTTCTAGTTTATTACGTGCCTAGGACGCAAAATAAATGAATTTATTTTTTTCACTGGAGTTTTCTGAGGGATTTTGGCGGTGTTTGGTATGCGCTTCGCTTTTTTGTTCGGATAGTCGAGTGAAGGGATTTAAAAATAACATTCATGCATCGTTTAAAAAAATTGTTAATTTCTGATATTTACTGAAGTAAAAGAGTCATTGACAATTCAAAGTTGGGCAATATTTGTCGATATCTATTTTTATGTTCATCAAAGTCATAAAGTCGATTGTAAATTTTGTAATTATATATTGATTTTTTCTAAGGCAATGGGCATGATTGGTATTTTGTTTCATTGTGTCAGTAATATCAAATGTCGATGCAATAAATTACTCAGTATATTTATAATGTAATTATTAATTACAAGTTTTTTACAGAAAATTTTCGTTATCCATTTGTTTCTTTTAAAAACTATTCATATATTTTTTATAACCTTCATATTATGCAACAGTTTCGCAATTAAAATGTTATCTTAATAGAGAAAGTACCTCTTAAGAGATTTTATGAAATAAACTTAGTCCAGATTTTTAATTCAGATTTTCGAAAAGTTTCACAATAAGATTGTTTGAAGATGTGAAGATTCCATTCAACCCTCTTTTAAAATTCTCATTTCGTACTTATTGTTTCAAAAACGTCAACGCTACAATCCGATAAAAATTTGCACAGAACCGAATTTTTATTCCGATAAAAAGAGATATTTAATGAACCTGCAAACTTTTTAAGCTGTTCCACTTTTCGAGCAAGCGTGTAAGGATCTCATGATAGACGATAATGTATTTTTAACGATAGATTTCGGCGATAATGTAATCGCCGGTTCGGAAAAGCTGATCGCATAGAAAGTGTCCAGTGCAGCACGAGCGAAAGCCTTCCACGTCGTTTGAAGAATGGCCTCTCGCCGATAAGCCCGTCTTGAATCGAAAGAGGCTTTATTCTCTTAAATAGGAAAATTCGGACTTGGAAATTCGACCTTTGTCGGTATTTTCGGAGGTGTGTTATATAAAAAAACGAGTTGTCGGTTTCGTTAATTTGTTTTTTTTTTTTCATGAGGTAGGCAATCAAACTTTTCATTTGAGTTATGTCGGGGCACATAGATTTTAATCAAAAGTTTAAATTTAATTCGAGCGGTTTTCTTCTATGTAAGAAATTTTGTCATTAAAAATTCCTGTAAATATTTGTTTTAAATTCGGAAATTTTAATTTGATATCTGAAATTTACTTTATTTGATATGTAAAATTTATTTTCCAAATTATTATTTACGGTTCTTAAGTTTTAACACAAATCGGTTAAAGTTCAGTTACTGTTCAACCATAATTTATTTTAACATTTATTCGTTTATGACTATAAAAGCCTTGTTTATTATAACTAACTTTCTGAAATCTATATTGAAATGTTAATATTTACAAGTAAGGAGAAAATTATTTGAAAAATCATAGACGAGTTTTGCGAAAATGGAAGTTTCTGTATACTATGTTTGGTGAAGAATATTTCATTATCTAAACCATACTGATAATTTTTAAAACTCATTATATAATATTATACTCGGAAACAGCATGATCGTTTATTAAGTTTTTATATAAATTCTTAACTTTTTTCGCGTAAAAAATACTTGTTGATTTAAATAAAAATATTCCATGTAATAAAAAACGAATACACTTCACAATCGAACCACAATTTTTGAAAACTTTATGCATTTCACCTATTGAACGGATTCAACACATAAAATTTCGAGAGCGACCCAAAAGTTAAGCGATTACCCGCGACATAATAGTCCTAAACATCGTTCGAACGGCCATGAAAAGTTCAAAAGGCGCAAAACGTACGCGATATCTTCTACAGATACATTGCAGAGCATCCAAGCTGATTAAATACGACCGGCCCTGGGCGGTTTGCTCTCGTAATATTTACGAATTGCCCGCGGAGACGACTCGGAAGGGAACAAAATGGTCTGAGGATGGAAAGGGAGGAGAGCTAAGGCCCTTTCCTTTCGGGAGGATATAGCTCTGAAGGTTAAGGAGACCGAATTAGGAGCGTAGATTCAAAAGTCACACTTTTTGCGATTGAATCAAAGTGGATTACTGACACTAATTTTTTCTTAATTTCGAATATATTTGATGATCGAAATAATTAAGTATGAAAATAGATTCAAGCTTTTGTAAATATGTGTTTAAATTTGAGTTGTGTTATTGCTTTTTTATTAAATTTTTCAATGGGTAATAATTTATTATACATAAAAAAAAAAATTTTTGATGAAAATAATGAGAGTTTTGATTGGATTTGCTTCGGATGGGTGTAGAAGCTTCAAAACGGGGTTTTGGCTATAAAATAGGGTTGAGGCTTTTAAGGGTGGTCCGACGACTCTCAGCTACCAAGGAAACTATCTGTCAATCATCTGAGAGAAGTCCTTCGGTTCGAAGGAACGAACTTGGTAAGGGGCTTGAATACACATTAATCAGAATAAATTTGGTGGCGGGGAGGTTCTGCTGTCAAAAGTCAAATTGAAACAAGCTATATTTTAATGGATTCACTGCGTGATTTTGCTACCGAATAATTCATGAAATTGTCTCCAATTACTTGTGAGTTAATATGAGTCATCATTCAATAAAACTAGAACCAATTGAAAAAGTATTTATAAATTTCTTCAATTGAAATATTGAGGCTACGACGGCTGGTATTCGGAATAGCTTAATAAAAATGCCCTTTGGTTGTGGAATCGATAAATCGCAAAGTCGGCCTTTGCGCCAGGTCAGTTATGAAAGTTTTAATTACGCAGAAATCTCGACGATCCCACAGCCTCTCATGGCCCCCATTTTGCGAAATTTTCCGGTCGAAAGGGGAAACTTTTCGCTCATATTGAACGCTTCAGCGAGTGATAAGAGAACGTGCCGGATTTCTTTAATCTAGCAAAGCGGTTGGATGAAGAAAAATCGGGTGAAAATAAAATAGAACGGTCCAATTAGCCGTTTTCAATGTGATGAGATCTTATTAGAATCTGGAATATATTTCTTACGACATTCATTATATACGCTGTTTGACGCAATTTTGTTCTGGAATGTCTAATTTTAGATTGAGTTCTGTTTAAATTATGCAATTTTAGATCAAAGTCATGAA
Source organism: Hydropsyche betteni (assembly GCA_028571205.2). NCBI lineage: Eukaryota > Metazoa > Arthropoda > Insecta > Trichoptera > Hydropsychidae > Hydropsyche > Hydropsyche betteni. Next base: position 1,618,516 of record JAOXNN020000057.1, on the reverse strand, counting down.
GAGATCCCTCCAAGTCTTGAATGATACTAAAATATGTAAACATGTCCTTATACGTGACGGATCGTTGCGTCGCCGAGAACAATTTTCTCAATGAAGCATGGTTTCGGAGACATCGCATTTTCCATCACTTATATTATAGAGTATGTTCCAAAAATCAATACATAAATAATACTAAACCCTTACAACCTTTTGTATTCACATCAACTATTATTAGTATACTAGTATATAGGCCCGATGTTAATAACATCGGCTGCGGTTTTGTTAAGAAACGGAAAACGATAAAATGTGAA
>JAOXNN020000057.1:1573129-1599651 GCA_028571205.2 Hydropsyche betteni | reverse complement strand
CGTGTAACTCAGACGCCGCCTGATATCCGGAAAGAAAGAATAGGTGTGCCGACCAGTTACAGCCACATCCCATCTCTAAAAACGTGCAAATAAAACGTGCAAATAAAAAATGAACGTTATTATTTTTGATCTCATTTGGAATTTTTAATTTAATAAAAAGAGCGTGTATCGTTTCATAAGCCGATATGCATCATCCACCGCATTAAACAGGATCGTAAAAATTTAATGTTATGAAATTTCGGAAAATATGTATTTTATTTATTCACTGTGCAAGGGTGCGGATCGTAATTTATATTTTTTTTTTCATTCCGAAATTAAACTGAAAGCTATTAAACGATTTTTAAAATGTAATAATTCAATTTAACGTTCATGTGGTTTACGCAATTTAAAACATAACTTCACATAATAAATATGAAATTTTATAATACATACATGTATCATTGGAACACCACTCGAATCGAGCGCTATAATTCAAGGTACCTTACAAAAACACTTTTCCCTTTGAAAACACCACAAGACCAACAACAAGCACCACGTAACGAGTACGTATACAAAATTTACGATATTTTGCAGCACTTGGCGAACGTCATGTGCAATTTCGCCGACCGACTTGTCACTTTCGAACTTTGGCTCGGACGGATACGGCTTTCTATTATACTTACAGTACAACGAACGCCTTTCGTTTCGAAAAGACAAAGTGTGCACACCACAATCAAAATCAGCGGTTGCTAAAAGTTTTCAGCGAACGCCTTTAGTTATGCGCTGAAAGTTTGTAGTTTCGTAGTTTCGCTGGGAGGTTGTAGATTCGCGTACAATATAGATTTTATTCGTGATATTTCAATATTTGCAAACCTTTTGATTTCGAGCAGTTTTGCTAAATGTATCGGTACGTATTGATCATCGACGTTAAGCCAGATGTTGTGTAGACAATTGATGATTTTGATATAAGTTGAATAAATATATTTTAGTATTATTATACTGTTTATATTTTGTAGATATTCATTTAAAAAAAAAGTTTTATATATTTTTAGTTGACTATTAAAAATTTAATTTCTAGTATATATATAATATATAAATTAAATTGTACCTTATTAAGTCCGACTGAAGATCCTTGTTTATAAAATTTGCTGATACAATTTCGCGGACCGTAGAAATAGAAGCGGGTCTAATTAAATCTCACCAAATGTTAATTTGCTTAGAATATTTCGTATACGGTTATTCTCTGAATTCAAGTTCATTAAGCCATTTTATGGGATGTACACGAATAATTAATGCGATTGTTATATATTTATTTGTTATAATAACAATTAAATTGTATTCTTTCGTGCGATGTGCGACATATCGCTTTTTACTGTCGAACGATTTCGTATATCGTGCGAAAGAATATGCTGAAAGCGTTATGACGCGTTGAAACGTTATTATTCGTAACGCATTATAATTTCATATATTTGGCGTTATTATGCTTTCTGTATTCTATTGCGGGCGTATAGCGTAAACAACATTTTCATATTGTATGTAGTTGTGACGTTTATAGGGTAATTTCGCTATTTGTTCGGTAGATTTTGCATTGAATATACAAGATATTTACTGTATTAATATTGCGTATAAAAATGAATTGATATCTTGTTCATTTCAATGAAAATAAACTTCAATTATACTAGCAATTGATACAGAAATGAATCAGTATATGGACTTAAGATAAAATTCATAATTGGATAAATTTTTTTTAGATATCACCGAAATTTTGATTATTTTTACTTATTATAGTTATAAAATAATGAGTTTAATAATGTAATATCAAAGCTATTTTATTGTTAGTTCAAATCATTCATTTAAATTCAGTTCGCAAAATGAATCGCATATTGATACGTTCACCGAAACTCAAAAAATAACACAAAACGCCGATCGAAAATTTTCAAAGCACACAAAACTTTAAAATTGAACGCGTATTATCGAAAATATATATAAAAAATTTCCGAGAACTTTACAAGCAATAATAACCATCGCGTCGCGGACACAGCCATATGTGCGCGCGAGTACCTCGCCACTTAGCCGCGCGATTGTTTACCGAAAACTTCCACCCACCCATTATATTACATATACAATTTATACCCCGAGTACACGTGTACCGTGTGTACAGTGTCCCCCCGATATGTGTGGAGGAGCGTTGCCCGCCGTATGGCCGCTGACACTCTCTTTGGCCGTTCTGGCCGCTTTGTGAGCGGGACGGGCACCTGTGCACATTGTAGTATTGTTTGGTCGTGTAGTTGAATTAACTTTGTGTCTTTGAGGGTGGCCTAATAAATTTTTTTTTATGTTCCTGTTTGAAATTATGGTGTGTGTATCGCGAGAGATTTTTAATTTGATGAAAAATATTGAGTGGGTGGTGTTTTTATATTTTTTGGAGGTTGAAAATTTTTGTGAAATTCCTCTATGCTGAGATGGCAAAATTTTGCCTTTCTCAGAGTGAGTGATGGGATTATTTTTTAAAAAGGAGTGGAAGTTATGTTACCATATTATGAGTTACTAGTGATATCTGCATATCACTTAGAATATTGGATTCTCAACGGTTTTGCAAACTCATGTATTCACATAGTTCACTGATCACTCTCATTTCTATTCAAAACGTATACATTTTTCACCTTTTACTAAAGATTTCCGTGAAAAGGAAAATTCTAATGAGTCAATAGTTCACTGATTAATATAAATGAATATATTATTTATCGGAATCATTTAAATTGAAAATACGCAATTATTAATCAAATTTTCCACACGATTTATTTTATTGAAACCATTAGCTCCTTTTATCAATGTACGCATATAGTTAAAAAAAATGAATGCTTTCGTTTTTTATTATAAATAAAAAAACAGCGTTGATTGATATCAGGATGATAAAAATAAAGGTAAAATAATGCAACTCGAAATAAACTTAAAAAAAAAATGACTCAAAAAAAGTATCAGTTTTCAGGGGTTTATTCACAGTTAACTATCAATCTATTTTTCAAGTATTTTTTTATGTTCAAATATTGCATTGTATATGAAAGCTTTTGTTTCTTTTTCAACAGTAAAAAGTTTATTTGAAATTTACGTGTGTTGGGAAATTCGAAATGATTTCAGTGCACACAGGCAGAAAAACGTAGAGAATGTTTCGTGGAAATTTATCGACGTGACGCTGACGCGGTCTAGCGAATAAACCAGCGATCAGATGTTTTAAACTTGAATCCGCATTGAATACGAGAAAAATGATAATATATTATATCTGAAAATATGTAATATTAAAGTAATGTAATATCAAATTTTATTTTGAGTTAAATATTTTTATTTTAGTTACGGTATGCGCATATATTGCATACTACAGAGTGCACTACAAATGCTTTTATTTAAAGTGGCATGCTTGAAAACAATTACTCGTACCAGAAACACGCGATTTACTAATATAGAATTAAACCACAGTTCTCTTGCTTTTGAGTATCCCAAAAAAGTATTAAGGTACATTTATGTACCTGCGATTCTCACCCCCTAACATACAATTCACTAGAAAAGAGTACCTTGTACAATAAGAAATAAAAGTGAATGTAGATTGTATTTGGTTTCATAACTATATAATTTTGTTTGTAGAGATTTTTTTAAGAAACTTGAAAATATATAGATTCATATAAAAAATATAAGCAACTCTATTTTTTGAAATACGCGTAGAAGCAACGAAATTTCATGTATTATAAAAATGGATTTCTTTTTATTAATATCAAAACTAATTTAGTACCCAATGATTTTTTTTAAATTTATACATAAACTTTGTAGAGATAAAAAAAATAACAAAAGATGCCGATACGTTTAATTTTCGTTCATATCGCATATACTCCATTCAAATTAATTCACAATAATCCATTCCGCAGACAATACAAAACACTCATCAACCATTCACCGCCCAAATACACAAACTTCATCAAGACCTACGCCCAAAATACGACACCATCCATCGAATAATCATTAATCGCGCAATTTCGATTATACGCGAACGATCCCGGCACAATGATTCTGACCGTTCTTAAAGCTGAGCAATTACCATTATTCAGTCATCGGGCCTTCGAAGCAATAACGTTTTATATCCGAAGTCCCGCGTTTCCCGATTTACAGCGTTCGCGGTGGGCTCACGTGCCAGGCGAAAACTACCCCTTGATCCATTGGAGGACCTCCCCAACCCCCCCAGCTACCACCCATAAAACTAAGTAGGACTATTAAAGGGAAATTAACGTTTTAAAACCGCCGAGTCCGACCCCGCCGTGCTCTGGGCCCTTGCACGGCGGGCGTTAATCACAAGGTGGGTTCGTAATTTATGGAATCGCTTTATATATTATGTTCGTGTGTGCTTGCGTGGCCCTAGAAGTGATTTTATTGACCTATCGGGGGTGTGGGCGTTTGTAAGATTGGATTTGAAATTTTAACGATGCGAGCGTCTGCGGTGCATCTGCGAGAACGATGGTTTCAATGATTGGGCATGATTCAGTTTTTCTAAAAAATTTGATGGATGAGTTTGATAAATGAGAAATATTCGATGATTTATAACTAAATATAGTGTGGATGTCGTTAAAATGGTTTGATGTTAAATATAAATAGTGAAAAAATATTTATTTAAAATTACAATTTGCTCTTTCTACGTATATTTGTATTGTAGTGCAATAAAACGATCGTAAATTGGCGTATGAGAAAATAACTATTGATTTTACATCCTTGCGATCAAATTTCACTATCCACAATAATAAAATGAAAGCTAATCATCACAGGAAATAATGATAACTATAAAATTTTATTCGCACAGTCGAAATCGTACTTTTATATCAATGTTTGTTGCGTACACATAAAATGAAACTGATGAACGCAGCTACTTTTCCGAAGCTAAAACCGTGTCAGAACATATAAAAAATAGTCGTAAAGGTATGTGCTCGCGTTTTGCTCTCACTCACGACAATACATAATACAGTTTTATTTTGTTTTCTCATAACACGGAACTATCGTAAACGAAACGATCCCCGGAACAGCCAATAACGAGGGCAACCGTAAAAGCCTGCCGCGTCGGATGGAGTAAAATAGAAAGAAAAGTAAACTGAAAAGCAGAGTTTAGCCGAAGAAAAAATAAATACGTACACACACATAGAAAATGAATACAAGGGGTCGGCACTAAGAAGTGGTAACCGCAATTTGTGCTCTGACTCTACTTACAGTGGTGCGTGCGGTCTTAACAAAATTGATGATATCCATTCACTTCACTTTCAAACGGCTCACCCACTCTTTGATTTACCTTTTGTCAATATAAAGGTAAATTTATGGCCGCATTTCGACTATAAACAAAATTATTCTTAGCCCTCCCTCTGTTTTATCGGGTTGAAAAACGGTGAGCCCAGTTTTATACGTCAGTATCGTTTATTTATAATATCATCCCAACCTGTGTAAATTATACATTGAAAAAATATTTATTTTTTGCTAAAATTTCATCTGTAATTAATCGATTTCAATTTGCGCCATTGCGAAAGGCGTTATTAAAAATTAAAAAAAAGGAAAATTCCCACCGTAACTCCTAGTTAGTACGCTTTATGAAACTTTAAATTGAGGCGTAAATTTTTTTCACGTTTTGATAATGAGAAAAGCAACTGATTTACGGTCGCGGTCGCGCAAAGAGGTTGTAGTCGAGGGGTGAACAGCCACAACAACACATATAAACACGGAAAATAATAATAAAAAAAATAGCTGCGAGAACAAAAAAGGCCGTATATACGTATGTTATTGCCGGCGCCCGAGACAAAAGTGGGCGAAATAAAAATAATGCGACATAATTTCGGGGTGTATGTTAGATAACAGCGTTTCAATTTATTACGTACAACGAACGTTATATGATAACAAAAGTGAAACTATCATAAATTCCCTTGGCCGCGGTGCGACACTCGCAACCGAAAGGGCGTGCGGAAAATTTATTTAGCAGATTATGAAACTCTCGCGGCCCTTTGACGGCCGAGAAAACTGAAGGAAAACTCCGGGAAAATATTAGCGCGGCGAAATTTTCACAGACGGGCGTGCCTCTACATATTTATGCGCCGCGACGCTATTCTAATCGACGCCCTCGGTTTTTCTCCTATGTGGAAATCGTTCCGTTCTATACGAATTTATCTCTAACAATAATAAAACGATTTTAGAAAAATCGGACCGAATTTTCACCCAGCCAATTTTTGATAATTAGGTATGCGAAAGGAAAACCGCGTTCTGTTTCAACTGCTGCTAAATTACGACTTTCATAATCCGACGAGTAAACTTTTTGAGTAATGGTTTTCGCCCTTTGAGATGACAGATATAAGGAAAAGTAGTCCTTCAAGCAAGATGTATGCACAAGCGCGACACGACCGACGTCAGCGACCGTCGATAAACATTTCTGACCTCTTACCAGAGAAAAATAAGGTCACCACAAAAATTTATATATCAATTTTGTGCGTTATTCAAAATCGACGAGAACCTTCCGGGAAACTTTTTCATCAAAACCAGACTTTTTTCGTGCTCAAAATCAGTTATACACAACACGTACTGCGCATAAGTGAAGCGCTTGATTCCATTGTGTGCAAGCAAGACAAAATGTACTCTTTTTTGAGGTATTTTATTTTCGCACGTCTTTCAGGTGTGGAAGTGAGCAAAGAAGCCTTTCGTACTGGGGCACGTATCAGCAGAGACTTAAAAAGTGTGGCGTTTCGCTAAGTATCACGAAGATAAAGGGACGCGTCTTTTTCCCTTTTTTCGGCAGGGAAAAGTTTAACTTTGCTGAGTGGCTCGTGCTCGTGTACGTACGGAGAGTGTTTCTAGATCGACTCGCAAACAAAAACCAATAAAATTTATTTCGTGTCGGTCGAGAAAAATTAATTTCCGTCGGGAAAATTGCAGCCGCCTCGCCCGATTCGAAAATTTGATGGAAAAACTCGTTGTAGCTTGCATTTTGTGTATTTTTCATATAAAACGAATGTTATCTTTGAAATTGAAACGTTTTGTGATATTTCATCGAAACGACGTTGAAATTTCGTAACGTACAAAACAAAATTTCTTAATATTGAAAAATTGCACACTAAAAAGAACACTCGGCTCGATTAATCAAACGAATCACCATAATATAAATAATCAACTATCAAAACCGAAAAATGACTCTTCGCGGTGTACCCGAAAATTTCATAATCGTATTATTGTATACCTTATTTAATAAAGTCGGATTAACTGGTATGGAGTAACTTATAAATTGTCCGCGATATTTCACCCGCGTGGGCCACGCCAATAACAAATTGCCGGTTATTTATTATTATCAAGTTTTCCTTATCTGTTTTGTGTTGCTTAATTCATGATTAAGATGCTCGTTAACTTTAACTGAGAGCGCGTAAACTGTGTAACCGTCTCGTCGCTCGTTCGCGAGAAAACCCTTTCCTCCACATCAGAGTTTCTCAACTGGCTGTAAAAACAGACTAGTCAGTGTACTAGACGTTTGCAAAAATAATATTATCTAATTAATATGATTAAATGTAAATGAGAAAACGGAATGTACCTAAATATAAAGTTTTAAGGTTTAATCATCAAAAGTGTAATTATTTTCATATTTCTCATTAATGTAAAATTTGAAAAGTTTTAAATAGTTTTTTTTTTTACAAAAAGATATAATATAATGATAATGAATAAGGTATACTTTCAAACATAACAGAAAATTAAAAGAAGAAAAAAACTATTTATATACTCGAGTGTATTGTATTGAAAAGTTTTTTCAACTTTTTAAAAATTGTACGATTAAACGACAATTTTTTGATGAATTATTTAATTAACCTTCATACTTTGACCTTTATACATTTTTACCGTAAAAAAAAATTAAATTCTACAGCCTTTTAAGAATCACACATCCAATTTAAACGTCAGTTGCAACTACCAATTAAACATTTTAAAATTAATGATTTTCACGTTTTGCCCTAACGTATTCTGGGCACGTACGATGACGGGTACCTTTGGACGCAACACACAAGCAAAACAAGCACACAGTACAGAGCGACTCAATACACTATACATCAAGATTATAATTTATAATATTTCAAATTTATTTTACAGATTTACAAATTCAAATTTATATATATTCAATATAAAAAAAAATTCATAAAAATTTTCACCAAAAACAAAACAAACAACACGTCGTATTTTCACATAAATCCCGCACTTTCGGATCAACCCATGAAACTCCTATGTCATTTTCGGACCACATCACACTGGGGACGCACAAAGCACGCAGATCGTACCGGCTCGCATGTGCGTCACGACCGTGTCCCGGTTAATCTTTGATAAGAAACCGGCCCGGTCATCATTATTAGCTTAGGCGTGTGCTTTCGTGTCCCTAGTAAACACGGTCAAATATTTAACCTTTTCATGCCCACGCGACCGACTATGGCCGCAAAAGCGCTTTTTCTACGCCCAGTAAGCGGTTACTTATCGCGCGCGGACCACACGTGAAAACTGTACACGTGGACGTGTGTGTCGGCGTATTTATGGCCGCTCTGTTGAATTTTCGATGCTGCTGTTTGTATCTTGATTGATAGTTTGGGTCTTAGTGTTCGGATGGGGTGTGGAGGTTTTTTCAGTTTGGGAGTCGAGGTTTAATATAAAATGTTTCATGATGCATGATTGGGAAACAATATTAGAGGGTATAAATTATTTTGTCTTTATACCTTATTTTATTATACATGATTCATAACAAGAAATTTAATATGAGCTTAAAAAATCAGGTTCTCTTATTAGTTTTTGTCGTAACGTTGAAAGTGGACGTATCAAGTATTTTTTTATGTAAAAAAATGCAATATACACAAAAAAAGGATAAAATGTCGGAATAATCTATTTAAATCAAAATTACTTGAAAATAATATTAATTCAGTTTTATCATTGATAAAACGAATTGAATATGAAAAGTGTATATGTATAATACTTATTCTGTCTAAAATTTTATATCGATGATTTGAATAATTTCTAAGAAGAAATATTTTCCTCATTCGCATGCGTGATTTATGTGGGAAAAAAAACTATTTAGTAGTTGTTAAACTAATTGGTTACATTCGCTATATTTGTTGTGAAAAATTTCGAGTTCGTGCAAAGCTTTAATAATTCATAATTGCGAATAGTACTACGTCGATTCGGTATGGCGTTTGACGGGTGAAATGTTTAATCAGAGTGTGATTTATAAATATTTTGATGCCCTTGACGTTTGCAAAGTTTGAGTAATCTAATTTTTAGAATATACTCTGAAAAATACAAATATCAAAAATTTAATAAAAAAAAACGTTTATGCTTTTAATCAGATTTTTTTTAAATGAAAAATGACTTAAAACATATTTATTATCATCCCGGTTGAATGCTCGTTAAATAAAAAAATATATTCCTGAAAATTTTGACCGAAGCTCGCAAACTCCGAAACTTACAAAAAAAATCGAACGAAACGACCACGTTAATTGATTAAAATTGAATTAAAAATTATCAGCGTCGATTTAAGGGTCGTTATCAGCCTCCCATCGCCTGCTCCCATTCCTATCCGAACCCTGTAATGGCATTAAGCTCGAACGAAAAGGACCAGATAGGGCACGCGCGCACGCACTTAAACCTGTGTCCCCAAAATAATTATTCAGCATATCCGATACAAACAAATAATATATTCAAAGTATTTTAATATAATCCATAGCTACAGTTTGAGTCTTTAAAAACGTTTATGCAAAGTCTATTTAGGCGAAAGTATGGCGAATAGAGGTTTTTTTTTCAATTCTCAAAGATAATTTGAATACTTAAATATAAATATCTCTAAGTGTAATGATTGGATTATATTTAAATAAATTAATACTATATTTTTATAATGTAAAAAAGTTAAGGTCATGATATCAGAAGGACGATTAAAAATACGTGGAAATTTAAATTCAAATTTTCTGAATATATTTTATAATAAATTAGTTATCAGTGAAAAAGCAGAAATTTATCGACAATCGAAAGGTGCGTAAATTTAACGAATCCATCGACGCAGCACCTTTAAAACAATATATATAGCGTGAAGCAGATCTGGTTCGGGATAGATCGTGGAGATACATTTGCTTCAGAACTTCTTTGACAAAATCTACCAGCCCTCAACCCTTTTCATTCACCCTTAGAGGACTTTGATAGGATCTCGTCGTTTAAAGCCCAACTAAACCTTGTTGTTATAACCCTGTCTATGTCTTCGGCTTGCTCAACCCCTTTTTCCGATTTTCCGTTTTTCCTTTCTATGATAGCTAGACAAATTTTCCGGCTTTGTTTGCTTCTATTGATGTTCTTTTTAATGAGCGTCGTCGATAACGAGCGTTCTGTTTTTGTTTGGGAAAATTTGGATTTGGGCGTAAACAATCTGTTTTTTTTTTCCTTTCAACAAAATTTATATTAAAAAGATAAAAAATATATTAATAGTGATGCTATATACTCGAAAAATATAAATGCATTTTACTTTCATCGAAGAATAATTACTTTAATTAATCTAACAATCAAAAAATGATTGTAATTTACAATTGCAATACTGGTCCCGTTTTAAATAAATTAATTTTCGATGTTAACATCAAAAGCTCCATTGTTTGTGTATCGTGTATTTTCACCAATTAAAATTGATAATTCACAGGCAATTATTCATTCCAAAGGTCCTTTCCACCTCTGCGGACATCCAAAGTGCGTATCGGCTACATCAAAAGTGAAATAATAAAGACACCGAAAAGGAACCGGAACCGAACGGAACCAATGTGCCGTGAAATTATTTCTACGTTGTGTTCGTATAATGAATCTCGCTTAAATTTCGGCATCAGGGACGGGAAAGCGACTTTCGCCCAAAGAAATCCTAACACAAAAGGTATTCGAAGGAAAACTAAAGAATACATTCTTTATTATCGCGAACAAAGTCAACGGAAGCAGAACAAAAGCGCGTTCCCTTCTTGTTATACGATCGGAAAAATTAAACGATAGGGTTATGAGGGGCCGCAAACTTTCCTCTCTTTCCCGAGGATCTTATTATCGGCTGTTTGATGAGATTTTATTCGCTTTCTTGATCGAGTCGATCCAGGCGTTTTTCCGCATGATCGTATCGGCGGTATTCAAATATCTTTTTCGCTTCGGAAATATTTCCCTTTTTTTAAATACGCTGAATAAGCTATTTTTCCGTTGAGTTTACACGTCTGCGGAAAATTTTTCTAAAATGCTGGTATAATTTGAAATATTATTTTTGATGAATCAATATAATTTTTTATTATCAAACTATTCAGATAATGGTTGAATTTTTTAAGATGTAAAAGATAAAAAATATCTTTCTGAAAATTAAGAAATATTTAAAATGAACCTCAGTAATTAAAATAACAAAAATTACATTGAAATTCTAATACCCGAACGATTTCCATATCAGCAACCTATCAGCCACAAATCCATCAATTTGCGTATTGCGCCACTTCGACTGTGCTTGTACAACATCTCAGACTTTGCCAATAACTGAACAAAATAACAAAACCCAATAATAATTAATGCCAAGTCTCGCATCGTCGGTAACGAAGCGATTGATGCGTTTCGCGACACAAAATTAACGACGAACAACCGCGCGGCAACCGAACAAAATTAAGCCCCCCGACAACCGCAAACACAACATCGAAGATTAACAAAACGCCTAGAAGGGATAAAAGGGTTTAGGCTCCCGCACGCACACGAACACAAAGGGTACACAAACGTACATAAATCTATATATATATTTGTGTTCGAAGGGCGTGCAGGAGGTCGATCGCGTCGCGAATTTGTCGCTCGTTGTTGGGAGCGCGCGTGTTTGACGTGTTGCGTGCGAATCGCGTATGTTGTTGCTGATGAAACGGTTACCGGAACGTGTTTGGTGCTGGGAAGAGAACTACAGGTGGACCTGGATGTGTGTATGAGGATTGGTTCGTTTGAATTTCGTTGCGGTGTGGAAAGAGGGGCATTCGTTTAAGAGCAAGGGTATATGTGATGTATGTTTGTTTTGTGATATAAATTGTATGAATATTTTTCTGAAGAATTTTTTGTAAGAAAATAATTAGATAAATTTGCAGGATTTTAAATTATTATATAAATTACGTAATTTATCTTGAGAATTTAAAAAAAAACTTGAATATCCAAAAATTTATTTAATATCAAAAAATTTCTTTATAATGTCTTGCGTTTAATTAATTAATAATTAATTTATTATATAATACATAACTTAATATATAATTTTATATTTTATGAACATAAACTATCCTACCCATATTAAAATCATTATTCAACTGCCGATAAATTATATTAAAAAAAACTGATAATCTACCATCCTGAAATTTCCATACATTTCACATAAAAATACTCCAAAAAACTATTAAAAATATTTTCAACAAAAACCAAACATAAATCTAAACAAATAATTTATATCATTCCTTATAAATAAAACTAATATCCAACAATAATTCCGAAAACAGACATTCAACACAAATCGGCACATAACCGTACCCATCTTTCGAACAAACGCGGCACAGGCGGCAGGCTGATTACGCCTCAGCGTTCTCTCCAAGAATGCCGGCTTAATTAAGTTACAAAGAAAGTTTCGGTAATATACGGGTTAACACCGACACCGAATCGGGATAGATTACATTCCTGCTCCCGTTCCCTGCCACAAGCCCTCTCTCCCTCTGGCTCGTTACGTTCCCTATTGCGGATTGCTCTTGCTCTCTTTGCGCCTAAATTACCGACGCGGTACTAACAATGAACACAATACACGCGAGTTCGTTTACATCAACGTTTCTTGAAATTCGGGTCGCACAAGTCTATAGGAAGTACAGGTGGTGTCTATTGAGACGGTCGAATTGAATTAGGATCAAATTTTCGGCCGTAAAAGTGTGGATTATTCGTGGAACGAAGTCGAATTTTCCGGGGTTCGGTTTAAATTGAAATTTTCTTTTGAAGATTCGATTTGATAATTTGATCGTGAGAATCTATTTTTATTGCGGAACCAATTTGAAATTTTCGGAATGTTTAAGGAAGTCCTTTTGCGATTCGGAATCTAAAAGCGAGACAGTAAGATGTTACTCGACACTGGAATGTCTTATAATAGCGGGATCCATATTAGTGTGTGCCAAGAGGAAACTTTGTATAATGTCAAGTGGATACAATACAAGACGAATCGATCCTGTATATATAGTAAATACGTAATGTAATATAAAATAGTATTTGTTTACACTTGTTCGTGTATGTGCGTCTCTGAAAAACGATTCGGGCGAACTTTAGTTAAACAAGCCTCTGGGTTTTATTTGTTCAACTTCGGCTATAAAGGAAATCCCGCACTGTTTGTCCGATCGGGGTAAAGAAAATACCGAAATAATGAAAATAAACAAAACCACGCGTTTGCCAGTTCAGCGTACCAAAGGCATACTCGAAAAACCCTTTGAATGCCATATTAATTAATTAAAATAATGTCAACATTGTGAACAGTGCAAATGAATACAAAATGAGATACCATTTAGCTTTTTAATTAACAAAAAAAATCTTGTACGTCCGATGGATGTTTGTATCGGTGGCGCAATTTACTCGATTTAATCTAGATTATTTGCTAAATTGAAGGCGCTTTTATAAATTAACCGTTAATCGACGTTCGTAATCCCAGTTGACCCGAAACAAACCTTCGGCTTCGACTCGGCAATTATTTCCATCGGAAAATCGTCGATTTTCACTGAACAACTATCAAAATCGGATTAATGATCGCGGGATAATAATCGAGCTGCATTTTGCGAAACTCCAATTATTTTCGCCTAAGGGCCAGCTTTCGTGCCGGGCTAACATATTTACAGCATCCAGAGTTCCGTTTACAAATTTAATATAATATATTCAACCTCTTTACCAAAGGTCTTATTTATGAAAGTGAAAGGTCTAATGTGGCCTCATCAAATTTGATGAACGCTCCCTTAGATGGAAGTCCCCTGGACGGTCGTTTTATTTACGTTTTCGTGTTTCTATGTTCTGGGAATATCCGATATCAGTTTCAAAAGTGGGTTGGAAGGTGAAAACATTTGCTTTTGGAGGTCGCGCGACAAACACGAGCGTTATCCGAAGAGTTTCTGGGTCAAAGATGGCCCCTTCGACGAAAGTGTCAAAAGTTTTTTCGCGAAATGGGATACGATCGGGTTTTAGTGGTGGTTTTTCATGTCCGACAAATCGGAAAGGTCGTACGGGCTATTGTGACGCTATGGATTATCGGGGAACGAATTGAAATGTGGTAGGTCGTAAAATTTATTTATTAAATTGAATAAATTTCCGATACTAAGAAAAAATATGTAAATGTATCTATATAATTCAGAATTATGTAAATCTTATTCAGCTTTTCATTAATTTTTGACAGGGATTGTAAAGACGCGTCAGTCAATTTGAATTATTTACGTTTGGTTTCACATCTGGGGCGCACTATGACATAATACAACTATTAATTTTTACAACAACATTTTCATTCATTTAATTTCCCACACACTAATTTCACCGTCGACAACATTCACACTAATCCCACACGATCGATGAATAAAAAAAAAATATTCAGCCCAAATCTCAAGACGACAATATTTCAACACAACACCATCCGTATTTAGCGGACCGCACACACGCCGAGGGACAATAACTTTGTTACGAACCACCCACCCACCCACCCACGCAACACAACATAACATTTAAACGCACGATATTTTTATTTAAGGCTCCCAGCGCCGACGTATAATTGCGCAAGCGAAGGGCACAAAAGCGGTCCGTATTTATTCGATTATTTATTCAGCCTTCGGGTCGGTTTTCCGCCCTTATATATTTTTCACGTTTCGGCGACATCGGTGCGTCTTCGGCCCTTTCGGCCCTCGGCTGAAGTTGGACACACAAACACGCATTTCGGCGGCACAAAACGTTTTCATAGGAATGTTTCATATGCGGAGACCCTAAATAAAATAAGCGGAAACTCGTTCCACTTCAGGCCCCGCTTAACGGTCGGGGTTTGCCCGGGGCCATAGCGTATATTAACCGAATTACGTCAGAATGCTTATGCTAAACAGTCGTCGGAATAAACCCTCTTTAGTATCGGGAAAACTAGGAAAAATGTATAAATTTTGCGCGGGAGTGTTTGCGTGGCCGAGCTCGCTTTAAGGGTTGGTTGTCTGTCATTTTTTATGTGGCTGCGCGGTTATGGTTTGAGCTTTAAGTATATATAAGATGAGGAAACTTATATATATTTTTTTAAATAAAGAAAAATAAAAAATTTCAATAAATATAATTTTCTACGTTTAATACTGTATATGATCAATATCAAAATTTAATTACAAACGTAAAATATATTTTAAAAAAAATATATATATATGAATATAAACTGTTTGTTTCTGCCTATTAAAATTTACACTGCTTTTACTTTCCAAAATTTTGACTTATCTTAAAATTAAAGGCGCTACGTTTTCGTTGTATTTAACAAAGAAAGTATTATAATGGGTTGTTTTTGTTCGGATTGTTGTTGGGTCCGTTCAAAAACATTTCGGGTCTTTCGCTAGATAGAGTTTGGGGATTTTGCTCGCGAAGCTGACTGCTCCAGATGGTGAGAACAATTAATAAAGGGATGATGTAAAAGGGTGACTTCCGAGGAATTCTTTTTTTTTTGTTTTTCATTCATAGTTTTTGTCTCTTATAAATAAAAATGGTAAGTTATAAATATGTTTTGAAAATTCATTTAACGTTAGAAACTTCTCATTATTGTTATGAAATACTTTTGAATTTAAAATATCATGAAAAGTAATATGTTTCATATTACAACTTTGTTTTCATCGTAAGTATTTCTAAATTTTAACAAATATAGTTTTTTTTTAATCTCTAAAAATTTTTATTATGTGTATAATATAATACTAATGAAAATTAAATATTTATTTTTATAAATTTCTTAATATGGAAAACAATATAATTTCTATGGTATAAATCATTATAAAAGGGCTTTTAATATAATCACATTATTACATGCACTAATGGCTCTCATACCGCAAATGACCAAACTGACAATCATAAATAACATATTAAACGTCGCTTTGTCACCACTAAACACGCAACAAGTTCATTTGATTCAAGTTATTCGAAACCATTTTATCGCATATATAAAAAAAGCAATTCAAGAGAACTTCGAGTGATAATAATCACATCATTATCCTGACTACGTGACGAATAGCTTTCCACATCAAATTACGCAAATTTACTCGATAAACAGAGACATAGAGATACATAGAGTGCCGATTATTGTGTTTCCTGATTCAACTTTGCGGATAAATAAGCTATTTTACATAAACAAACCTGCTGCATTTTGTATGCAATTCGAAAAAGGCAGTTATGCAGGAGCGTGCCCGAATTATAAAGCCGATGCAACGCTTGCTAACAGTGCAACCGTGTTTGCTTGTTCATATTGTATAAGCACTGAATAAAGTACAGTTATTCCTCGATTTGTAAAAACAATTTTTTTTAAACAAAATGTATAAACTCATGTAAAAATTTTCGATAAATTCTTTGATATTCAATCAAAACACAATATATTTTGTATATCTATTTTTTCAAATGCGTATCAAAATATTATTAGATAATTATATTTAATTTTATGAATATAATATTTTCTGGTTGGGATGAAATAATATTGATATGATACCATATGGAATAAGCACCGTTCAAATTGCGAGATGAGTGTGGGTCAATATGTGTGTTTTTATACCTTCGAATGTATGTGCGCTTTGTCGTCGAATTCAAATCGGCTTTGGCGCCAGTACGTGCTCCAATTCCGGTTCCGGTTGCGGATTAAAATTTTCTGGATTTCAAAACCCGTTGCAGATTGTGGGAAACATTAAAAAAATTCCGTTTTATTTTTGAATTAGATTAAGAAAAGCACTTTTTTAGAATTGAAGTTTAATAGTTAATTTTTAAAAAAAATATTTTGAATCAATTATTTGAAAACTCGGCTTATAAGATTTGAAATAAATATATGAAAGAAAAACCAAAGTATTTGATTGATGAAAAAATTATCAAAGCATTTTCTGTCACTAATTAAAATTATGAAAAAATATCTGCATTAATAGAATCGAAAAAACAAATGTACTGAAAACTCACTACGCGATATTCGAAAAACACATTTTTATTTCAATCGCATTTCATTCCGTATTCATACGACGTTGTAAATATAATAAGGAAACTTTTCGAAACGTATTCAATTTTCACGGCGATTCCTGTTACTGAACCTTTTTTAACAGAACTCGAAATACGCGAACGAAAAAAAAAGATGAAAAATTGTATATTCCTCACGAATATCCGCCGTCGGAACAAACTATTTCCGATTCATTTTCAGCGAGGAAAACGCGGAAAAGCTCATTACAGCCAACCCACTTCACTATCCGCATCATTATTACGCCGGTTATTATATTATGCCAGTGCATTTATATTATATTTGCAAAGTCGGTTGTTTTCGAAGTTTTCGCTTTTCGAACTTTTGCATCGGAGCGCCTCATAAACCATTACCATAACGCCACTTAGGAGTAAAACTTTTTGATGAGAGCGAAAACGATGCAACAGTAAAATCGCAACATGAAATTCAAATAAATATGAAAGTATTGTATTTTTTATTAAAATTTTATATTATGATATATTTTGAGTGTGTTTTTGTTGTCGCTGCATTTATAATGACTTAAATCTGCAGATTAAATGGGAATGAAAGTTGGAAGAACAACGCTTTGTATTTTTATGATAATTTGAATTTAAATTCAAACGCAAACAGTTTTTATTAATCAAATATACTTTTTCAATGGAAATTATTCATTTTTAGTATAATAGCTTTGTCATGAAATATATTCTAGTGTTGGTTGTGTAGATAATATGCTATAAATCTGGACAGAGTGTGTTGCATACGCAGTGCAGTTTGCATGCATTTGCATCCGTGATTTCGGACAGCCACCCACTATGATAATTATCAAAATTTTATCGCTCGTCCGTGTTCTGTTTGTGTGTTACATCAGCGTGAGTTAATCGACTCGAGAGCTGTGGCCGTCCGTGTTGTGGAAACTAATGGGTTAACTCCTCGGAAATATTATGGAAAATTTGATTACGAATATTTCTGGGATTGCAGTGAGCGATTATGGGATCAGACTCGGTGTATTGACGTGCTCCGTTTATTTTTATCAGCATTCGCGAAATATTGTTTTTTGGAAGAAGTCAAAAGTTCCGTGTATTCGACCCGACCGCTCCTCTTACAGCTATTGAACTTTTCGACAAAAAGGAGAAAAATTGCTGAAACTTTGACGTAAGCATCTGTTAAAAATTCCTTTAAAGCTCAAAGTTTTTCCGATCTATTTTCTTTTCACTGCTCGCAAATTTTTCATCTCAAAAAAAAGAAATAATAAAAAAACACAACCTTCGAGGTTTAAAGATTTTATTTTTATTTTGTTAAAAATAATTCTATTACGTCTCATATAAATTTTCTTTTCCAGGTAAGCTTCCTTTTTCACTGCGTATTATGCGTTTAAGCTGCTTCGCTGAAAGGTTCGTTTCACATGTACATAATTTTTTTTTAAATTTCGTATATTGTTTTAGGAAGCTCCGAAAGTATTTTTCTACCACACACGAAAACACACGCAAAATAAATTTCGCGAATTATCATCGCGGAAATAACACGACATAGAAATAACGTTCGTGTTTACCGTGTGGCTGAACACGCACGATCTCGTGAAATTTCATCGATTCGATAATCGTCACGTACAAAACCACTCGAGTACATCAGAAATAATTTTTCAACCGAATTCAATTAACCTAATCGTGGAAAATACACGGGAAACGCCGTGTAAAGAAACGCTCTTCCCACAGGAACTGTATACACTAGTTACAGTAGTAAGAGTATTCCGAGCACATACAGCGGTCGTAGTATGAGGGTTGAATTTGCAAGTTTATGCACAACCTCCATTGCACGAACAAAAGGCATTTTAAGTGGTGTATGCCTTCATGTGTGTGCGTTATACGTTGTATGCCCTCGCAATAACGACGCTCGTGTCCCTCTAAAGTTGTAAAACGTTCAAAAAAAGCGGGTCGTTTTGAAAGTACACGAATATGATGCCGCAAACAACTTAATACTCTATTTTCCGCTGAATTTTGCAAAACGGGCCGTTTTACGGCCGAAAAAACGCATTGCTGATATTTTTTTTAACTCTGCTTTGTTAGTACGCTGATAAGAGATTTTTTTTGCGTTTAAATCGCTGAATTTTAATTTTGCCGCGTTCTAAAAGCGAGCTTTCGTATAATACTTATGATCGGCCATGTATTTTAAAAATACTATGCATGTAATGAATGCCTCGCTTACGACCACACGAACCGCTCTTTAACAACCCGAACGTCATTAACCCGCATTTTCCACGTCGACCTGGATTTCCACATACACACACGTCGAACTACTTAGAGAGCGAAACATACAGCGATTTCGCCTATTTAAAACTGATTCGCGACGCACTCGACCCGTCTTATGAGAGTTGCGACCGTAAACAGTTCGTTAGAAGTGCATCGTTAAAACGAGGCCATGTTTGCGCTTTCTGCTGATCCTCGACAACAATAAACGTTCTAAGATATTTGCATGAAAGTAAGTGAGTGCAGGTCGCGAGCCGGCCCGTGTGCATGTGCACGAGTGCATCGCGTGTACATTTCATACTTGACAGTGGTGTAGACTGCACTTGTGTATGGTAATGGTTTTTCTTTTGTCGTTTATTATTCGGGAAATGCTAAGCAGAATTGTCTCGACGAAAGAAAATTATCTGGAATGTGAGGGTGAGCTTAAATTTGAAATGGGTGTAGAATTGAGTATATAAGAATATTACGAGTGTGCATTTTAATATTTTAGTTCTTATTATTAAAAATATGGTTTAATGTTTTTCTAAAAATTCTAGTGTATTAATACGATTGAAATGAATTAAAGTGTCTAATACATTGAGTATTGTTATATAGATTCGATCATTCTAAATAGTTATTTTAGTATCTAAACTATGTTTCGTATAAATAATAATTTCTATTAAGGTTATTTGATTCAGTAAAGCAATTATCAGACTTTATGAATATCGAATTATATAATATGGTCAACTATGTAGTAAATCGGAAGCACTAGTTCCAATTAGGGTTGTCAGATTTACCGATAAATTCAATTTTAAATAAAAACCGTAAAACCAAATATATTTTTATTAAAAAATATATGTATATTAAAAAAAAGTGTGCACTTAAAAAATCGACTTGATAATACTTCCCATATAATACAAGTTATGATAATTGATTATGTCCCAATAATCGAAAAAAAAACCCCGCACTGATAAAAAATGCATTAAATATCACCACCAAATTCACAGAACAATTACTAAATACAACGCACTCATACCCAAAAACCACCAAAGCAAACACCATCCAAGATCAAAACAAAACACCAGTACCCCGATACCTACAAAATCACTGCACTGTGACACCCACACACATCCAACCGAGTACCCCCGAGTGCACAAGGGCTTTGCGAGCGATGCATTATCGTTATTATGGCCTAGACAGGGCTAAAATGCAAACCGGCGTCCTTCGTCGGGTTCTCGCAATGCATCTGGTCGATGTAATGTTTCTCGTAATTTGTGTGAACGTTTCGAATAATTTGCCGGGAAGGAACTTTCGAAGGGGCAACACAACAGGTTATGGCGGTTGTTGCAGTTCGCGATGCGGGAATGAGTTATGTTTAGTGGGGACGTTGGGTTTAATGTTATGGTTCTATTCAATTTTGTACGTTGTATTCGTATAATTCTGGTGAATATGTTATGATAAATTGTAAAGATAGATTCAATTTATATTAGATTCAGATTGTAATGAATGGTGGTTCAGTTTGATGTTCGTATTGTATATGGAAGTTGAATAAAAGAAAGTACATACAGATTTTTTATACATTCGTAAGAAAATCGTATTGAGTCGTAAAAAGAAGAATGTGCATTTAAGAGCTTTTATGGCTTAAGCGAAAGAACGAATCCGTCTCACTGTAGAGGCTGATATCATGCGAAACTCGGCATTTTCATTCCGAATGCATTTGAGTTGGAAAATTAATGACGCAGAAGAGTTTTCCCCACTTCAGACGGAAGGAACAGTTGACATCTGTTAAGCTTGTACAAATCAGACACGCACAAGTGAACTTCGTACTTTTCTCAGCCGCCTTTTATCCAGAATAAATTTCTTTTTTTATATACCTATATTTTTTTGAATAACATGCAAAACATATTTTTTAGCCAATATATAAATTTCACTTTCATATCACTTCTATGAGAGATTCAATATTAAAAAAAATTTCAATAAGAAAGCAATTTTGTATCCAAAAAGTTTCAGCACCAACAAAGCCGATATTTGAATTTAGACGATCGGAAATCTCATAAAACTCATCCACCCTTAGTCGTCCTTCAAAAGTCGAACCTCCAGAAACACGATATAGACAATCAGAGAAATTTAGCGCGATCGATACTGTATCGAAATCGGAATTCGGCAGATTATTATGTCGAGTCCATTGACTCGGCGTTTTCGCTTCGACGTTCAAAGGACACGCTCTCAGTTAGGAGAAGCCCTTTGTCCCCGGTCCGTCCCTTTCTCATCAACATTGTCCGTCGCAGTCCTCTGAAAGGCCTTCCGCAACTATTCCGGTGCGGCCACAATCACTTAATCTGAACCTGGGACGCTCCTTGACCCATCAAAAGATCAAGCCAACTTTATTGATTTATTAATCAATTTTCTGGGCTACGCCTCGCTGATGTCTATTCTCACTCGCGAACCGTGTTTATTTTTATTGTTATTGCCGTCGCCGGAGTATATTGGGAGATTTGTTTCTATGGAGCCATCGGCAATTAAGCGGTCAAGTGTGTGGCTCCGTCTGGTTGTGGTGAGATTGCTATCGGAGCTTTGTTCTGGGTTGGAGTGTTGTAGGGAAGATAACTAGATAATTTGTCACTTATTGTCGATTATTGAAGATCGCATTGTGAAAATAGAAAAAAATATTATATGATATAAAAAATATAAATCAAGCATATAAATTATCAGATAATTATATAAATCTAAAGAAGAAAGAAAAAAGTTTTCAATTTTCATTTCGTAATATAAATCTACAGAATGTGAGCAACAGAACGTTCAGTCTATATAAGGTAGTGATATAACGCAGATATTTCACACCGAACCATCAAACATTTAAGGTTGCAGAGGAAACATTTGTATTCAGCTGTGATAGCCGGCAATATTTTTCATACACACGATCCCGAGACCGGGAATTTTTCAGAACACCCTTATCCCTAACCGGGACCGACTGGAACTGAATACACGCCTCGCAGGAAGGGGAGGAAGTTGGGATAAATTATCTCCGGGAACCAAATTTCAGTATCAATTTATCACGGCGAGACTGTAACCCTCCTCTGTGCCATTGCCATAGTAAGAATAAAGCTAACAGCGAGTTTAACCCTTTGACGGGCGATAACGCGAAACCTCATTACGCGCCCAAGGCAGACGCAAAGTGGAGGAGATTTATTGGCGAGGCTTTGAATGAGGAGTGCCTCTTGCCATTTTCCGGGAACAAGCGGGGTCCCGCGTCCTGTTTGTCTTCCCGCGTCTGCCCCTTTCGTGTATGTGCCGTTTTTATTTTCGTTTTATTTCGTATCGTTTTTGAGCGTTCGCGCGGTCGTTAGTTTTGAATGTGTCGTCATTTGCGCGAATTGTCGCGGTGTTAAAAGATCGTTTTCGGTCTATCGTATTGCTCGCGAACGATTCTGATTTCATATTATTGCGAGTCGATACTTGATGATTTTTTATTATAAAGAAACGATGCAGTTTCGAAAATAAAGAGTAACCGAAAATCTAATAGTCTAATCTCGCGAACTCTCCGAATACGAATCATGGCAATACAAAGTTTTGATTTATTCTGGCCGGTTGCGATAATAGGTTTGTTTATGATACACAGTGTATATATTCGGTTGTGTTCAGCCGTTCGCTAAATATCCGTTCCGGAAACTGAACAAGCACACAGCCCTCGACAGGATCATTTATATCGATTATGTTTGCTGGCAAGGACCGCCGGCCGATTTGTCAGAAATCTGTAGCAGACCTCAATTAACAGTCGTTTCAATCGCAGCGCCAGAAAAGAAATCAAGCATCGGCAACTCTGCAACTCCTCGAGATGATTAAACATTAATTTTAATCTTCGGACGAGTTTAAAAATTAACATTTCGGCGCTGTGGCAAATTTCGCCGACCCAATTTTGCATAGTACTACAAACACGCTCAGTACATATTGTATGTGTTATGGGAAAACGTGTTAATTTAGCTTTATGAACGAGTTGGCCCCATCCCGTGTCGAAGGTCTGATTAAAGTTCGGCATTGTAACGTGATTATAAATTAATTTTATCGATATGGAATCCGATTAGTTAGTGATTAATTACAAGTTCTAATACGCTTGATTGAAAAGAGGGTTTCCGCTGCGAACTCTACGTGTATATACGCGAACGTCATTATTATGGATCGAATTCGAACACAAAGCCGAAGGTCGAAATTGAATTGATTTATCATTTATCAGACACAATATTGGCATACTTTATTCTCATTATGTTTCGGCTTTATATTGGATTTTGTTTTTCGTTTCTGTTGTCGATATTAACGCGATCAATCGTTTTTTCATGCCATACAAGCCGCAAATTCAGAAATGGTTCGAATTTTTTTGTCAAAGTATATAATGCTTCTAATAATATTGGCAAAAGTTAATTTACTTTATTTCCACATATAAAACACTATGATATTCTAAGAAAATTATTATTTTTAATTCCAAATATCAAAATAAAAATATACAAATACAAATAACTTTTGTATACAATATTTATTTTGCAGTAAGCTCTTTTTTTTCTTTTTTTCAGATAATTGAATTCAAAAGTTATTTGTAATTTAAAATGATCTGACTCAAAATAAATTTATGCTTAAACATTGAAGTATATTTATAGTAGAAAAAAAAACAAAACCGCTGCTGAAAAATCGATACATTTGTCCCTGGCGCCTTTCTTGCGTTTCCGAATCAAAGCGGTTCCAACGGAATAATAATGACCAGCCAAATCGGCAAATATTATTACTGTGGGCGTCGGTGTGGAGAAAGTTCCACCCAAAATAAAGAATAAAACATAAAATAAATATGTTGAGCTCAAAAAAAAAGAAAATTCCCATAGCGATGCGATTTTGCCGAGCCACTGTGTTGACTCGTGGTGGCGGTCAACCGTTTCTGGTTTACGATTTTCCAACCGTTTCACATTTTCCATGTATAAAATTTGATCAAAAAATTAAAATCAAAATATTTAATTTTGTCTTATTTTCGAATTCTTGAATGATAAATTGATATTATTTATATCAAAATGCTCATTTTTTTCATTTATTTATTTTTTTACCAAAGTTTGAAAATTTATAAAAATATTCGAATATATTCGAATTCGAACCTGTCTAAATTTTCAGATTCGGTATTCGAATATCTGATTTCACGAATATTTTCAACCCCTGGTCCGAATGTTTATACAATTTTGATTAATTTGCAGTGCTTCGCTATTGTAATTACCGCGGATGCGAATTTTCCACAGAACGTTTGTATTTGTTACAGTTGTTTTGTTTCGACTATCATAATATTCATTTGAATATTTAATGTAAAAGAGAACAATATATAAATAATCGAATCATGTTTTTGTTTATCTGAAACTAGTAGACAGACTCAGTTTCGTTTGAAATAGAATACATTCTAATATCGATTACATAATATAATTACATATGATGGTATTATTATATAAAATATCTATCAAGAAAGTATAAGAAATCATTTAAATAAAAAAAATGTGATCATTATTTTATAGTGATAATGAATCATAAATTATCTTGATTAATTTATGATAATATTATATTTAGATTTATTATTTTCTAGAGAATGTCGAATATAATTTATTAAATATCCAATATAAGTGACACTAGAAGCCATTCATTTTTTATGAAAAACATAAAATGATGTTATTTTTATAATAAGAAAAGAAGTTGCAATAATTCAGATGAAAAATTTATTTTCAAAAATAATTCTTCAACCTTTTTTTCTTTGTTCGTCAAAAATATTCAAATAAATTTTGTTCGAAAAAATACAAAAGCAAAACAATGTTAAAAAAATTAGAATTTCGTTGAAATCTCATTTTCAATAAAAACATTTTCCGCAGTATATGAATGAAAAATTCCTTGGTTCATTCATAAATTACAATCGGAATTACGCTACTTCATTTGATTTCGCTTGACAGTTTTATTTTGCATCGCATCCAATATAAAAATATTTCCATTAAAAGTTTCCTTGTTGAAAGAAAATAAAAATTTATATGGCAAAAGCACGCGATCAGCGAAAAAGTTTCCCACGTGACATTTAAAATTTAAATACGCTCGAAATGAGATGCGACAGAATGTGACGCTCAGATCTCATTTGAAATGTTAAAAGTCGACCTTGTTTGGAAACGACGACACACGGCAAAGTGTTAATAAAATTCTTAAACCGAAGGCAAAAATTCCAATACCTCACATAGATTTAAATTATGCAAAAATTGCGCGCATACGCTTCGAACAAAGACCGTATAGCATGTGAAATATTCACGTTTCAATTCAATTTCGTCTTTGGCTCAATTTTCCTATATATGCGTTTTTTCTTCGTGTCTATAGATATGCCATGGATGTTAAGTTATTTTTCAATTTGTGCATGTGAATAAAATACGGATACAATACGAAGCACAGATAAAGCAGTCGCTATTCGGGAATATTGCGTATTATTAAGATATCTTTTCGAAAAGGAGGAAGTCGTCCAAAAAAAAAATTGTGCGCTTCCGACGAGCTTTTGACCTTAGCGAAAAAGAATATATATTGTTTTTACAATTCAAATTCAACTACTGGAAAGTATTACCAAGACCATTGGTCATAGTAATCAATGAAATTAATTACTATGAATCCTTGTTGCTTTGTTGAGTTCGAAGTGTAAAACGTTGATTTTGAAATATACATTAAACATTGAATTATATTATATATAACATGAATAAAGTTGACTTTGAATTGTTTCAATTCAATTATTTATTATTTTATTTTAATATTAATTATAGTTTATGACTTTTATATTAAATTAAATATGTAGCCATTCAACATGACTATATCGTCTAGGATTCAGTTGAAAAGTATATTACATTTGAACTTTTCACATGATCGTACGTAAATATAATTCAAATACAATCTAAAAAAAATTTATACCTAAAAATAAATTCATTGTTATCGCACAAAGCCAGAGATCGATCAAAATTTCGCACTAGCACCTAGAAGTCACTCTCTATGGCCACTCTAACCTTTGACGAATGCCTAGCATGTACAACACGTAACATACA
>JAOXNN020000057.1:1544742-1561254 GCA_028571205.2 Hydropsyche betteni | reverse complement strand
TTTTCATATTTTATCGTTTTCCGTTTCTTAACAAATCAATACCCGATGTTATAACATCGGGCCTATATACTAGTATAATATAATAATATTTGCAGAATTTGTCGTTAAACTTTTGTGATCGATGAAAATGGATATGTTTAATAATCTTATTTAAATATTTAATAATGTTAATACTTAGGAATTGAATACAATGTAAGTTTCTAAAAGAAATGAAAGTTTGAGGAAACGAATAGATTAAATTCTCCAACTTAAATTGAATGAACTTAATTAAAAGAAATCTACATAACGTTAGACTCGATTGAAGCATTTTCCCGCTAAACGAATATGAAAAACACGCTAATACCAATATACTACGTATCCAATGGATTTCATTAGTGTTTCAGGTAAAGTGCGGCCATCGTTCGAAAGTTACAAGACCCTTCTAATTTTACGCTAAGTATTATGTTGGGGCGCGCGATTAGATTGGCCAAATAACGGCCGGAGCCGTTTTCCCGAACAACACAGCACAACGTACGACCAAACATCGAACATAAAAATTCCTCGGAAAACTCTCCCATCCTCCCGCAATCCCCACCGCCCACCGTCCGCTTTTCCACCTTCATTTTCTTCTGTGTTTTCGCGGAAAAATTGAGAGGCTGCACTGCCGCCGTTATAAATTTCAAGAGATGCGGCCTTGTTTAGTGTGGAAGCACTCGCTTTTCCACTTCACTTGGAAATTACGCCAGTTTTTCGTTTTCATTGCTAAACTTTAACGTCGACCCGGCTGGGAGACAATAAAAAGCAATTGCACGTTTATTTGAACCGCCGCTTGAATAATTTAAGATTCGCGTTGAAAAGTGAATACCTAACCGCCCACTAGGCGATCTCCAATAAAACGACGGAAAAAGGAAATATTATTTCGTCGTAATTTCGATGGAGGCGTGTATTTATTAAGTGTGCGTCTATAAATATGGGACAGTCGCCGCTTCGAATAGGGGGTAAGAACGAGGCCTCGTTTTTTCGCTCGTGGGTCTTTATTTTATTTATTTTTTAATAAAAAATCTCTCGTCCTTTTTAATAATAAGCTTATTATATTTGCGAGGATATGCAAAGGTCTCCTTTAATCGAGGTCAGCGTTATTATAACGAAATGAAAAAAGCTACGTAATGTAGCCCGATATTGAATATTAAAGTTAAATTATTTCGATCGTTCATATAGCACTGACGAAATAATAAAAAAAAATTGAAACGAAATTGACTTCAAAATAAAGTGTGTAGGCTGGAAAAAATACTGTAATAAGTTTGAAATGAGTCAACATTATTTATATCAAATACGTGTATTTATTTTTTAGACATGCTAACATGAAAATTTATACTCGTGACTTGTAGGTTTCAGTAATTTTTTCACACGTATTAAGTAATAGTCATATCGTATATCAAATTTGTAACTGAAGGAATTGTATTATGATACTAAAATTATCAAAATATGACATGTAGCCTATTTAATTTAAAATATTTCTAATCCTGCACGCATACGCATTCATTTTGTATAATATTAAATATTGAAATTTATAATTTTAAACGATCTCTTTTCTTTCAACAAATATAATGATGTACTTAAGATAATTCAAATTATTAATTACATCATAATAATAGGAGTATAATAACATATGTCTGTTACTGGATTTTTTTTTTACTATTTTTAATATATTAATTATTTGGAATAGAATAATGATTACATTTATTAGAATTAATATTTGTATTACTTTCATATAAACAAATTAATCCATTAAGCATCAAAATTCACATTAAAAAAAAATCATCCCTATATATAATAGCGGATTTCTGTGTGTACGTTCGTTCGTGTGTGTGTCTGTATGTCTGTTGTGACGCTCGCGACTTTAAAATGATTGACCCATCGATACGATCATTCTTTCGAATTGAAAAATCGCAGTCACACGGCCGGGATTTGAACCCGAGTCCGGCCGAACATTCCCGTACATGAACGAGCGATCAAACCTCCGCGCTGCTAGTGGTTAACGCTTTTCCCTTTTTTTTAATATAAACTATAAAATTATAAAAAAAATATTCTAATATGGTCTTTATGCATACACACTTAACGTCTATAATATCATGCTTAAAATTAATTAACTAATTAATTCTCATAGAACACGATAGATGTCGCTTATAATAAATTTAAATAATAAAAATAAAATAAATTAATATAATTAAATATTTAAATCGGGTACGGGAATCGACTTCAAAATAATTCAATATTTTCACATTTTATCATTTTCCGTTTCTTAACAAATTTCATTTTATTTTTTTCTATTTTAATTAAAAAAAGTTGACATTATATTGTGTTATCAATATATTTCTTCAAACTTTACATTCACAGCCGATGTTATTAACATCGGAATAATGAGCAATTTCATAAACTAAAATACAACGACAATATTATATTTAAAAATTTTCCATACAAAAGCACACCTCAAAAGTTCATCCCGTAATCTAAAAACATAATCTTCGACAAAACCCTTCAAAAAAAAAAAAATCACATACAAAATTCACGCAACAAAAATTTCCCACTACCGCCCGAATCTTCATTTGGCACCGTGGAATTGCCGGAACACGCCGGACCGGATTAAATTTTACATTTTTGAACGCACACCCACACACGGGCGGCGACACCCGCCCTAACGACCCATCGCCGGGCCCACGTGCCCCATTAGGGCGGATGACGTCCGCTCTGTCGTAAAAGCGCGGACGTCGGGCCGAATTTGCGACATGAAAAATTAAAATGTCGGCCGTGCAGCGGTGGGACGTCCGCATTATGCGGGCCGCGTTTTCGGTTCGGGTCTCGCTCTCGGTGACAGCCGGCGCTGTGCGATGTGCGATGTCGGCGCGGACACTCGCGCCGGGGCGTTAATGGGTTAATTTCGGTTCGCGGGTTGCGACTTGCGAATTGGTTCTTGGAGTTTTTGTGTGATTGTTGTTTTAAGCCCGCGGCGAAGGGACTATCAATCGTGATGATGATGGTTCGAGATGCGGGTATGGTAAGAGTAGATTCCGTTTTTGAACATCTGCTCTATCGTTACGAATTTGATATTTGAACATTTAACTAAAAAAATGAGAATTGAATCTCTTGTTAATGAGACCATTCCGAAAATCGGTTCCGATTACAAGCCCTATATATCGATCGCCATACAAATTATAATATAATATGCTAACGTCGCGATTGATTGTGATTGGGACGCAGAATGTGCAGAACGTGTTTGAATCGGTTCTCTTCTTCTCTTTCCTTTCTATGTATATCATGTCACTGAAATAGGTATTGGGAAATCATTTTAGTTATTTTTTCAGTATTAGTTGTTGCTATGAGGAAAGTAGCAACCTCTTCAAGGTGCTCCCTGGGTATCTAGAAAATATCTGCCAATATCACCAACACCGGGTAAAAATCGGATACGAAAAAAATCCATCGAATATTAAATGGGATATATAAGGAATGGCGAACATGCCAGAAATGGCACGTACAAAAATTTGTCTGAAACAATAAATTAATACTTACAATAAATATTTAAAATTGAATGCAATTATTCACGTTACTATTATATATAATATAATATACACAAAAATTCGCTTGAATTCT
This sequence comes from Hydropsyche betteni, assembly GCA_028571205.2. Lineage (NCBI taxonomy): Eukaryota > Metazoa > Arthropoda > Insecta > Trichoptera > Hydropsychidae > Hydropsyche > Hydropsyche betteni. Next base: position 1,557,627 of record JAOXNN020000057.1, on the reverse strand, counting down.
TGTTTAATTTCCAATAAGCAAACGGAAGCAGTTCAGGTGTAATTGGTAAGGGTCGCCAAAGATACAACCAGTTAGGTTCAGATCGTCATAAACGATTCAATAATTCGTTTTATGCCAATATGTACAAAAGAGTCTTCGCGGAAAGGTCGAATCCCACCAACCGCACTAATTGGGCCACTTATTCGCAAATGGATTCTCGGAAATTTGCACAACGTAACCGAGCGCCGGCTGACGTTTGCTTTGTCGTAACAAATTTATAAGCAAACAAAACCTCCGCAAACCTACGCCTAACCTGCACCGCTGTGATTTAATACTTTTAGTATAAATAACGAAAGGAAAAATTGAAAAATGAAAGAACGAACGCACTGAGATAACGCCAGCAGGCAATTTCGGGGTATCCTTAATTTTCGATCTACTTTCGAGGTTTACAAATTTGATACCACATTTTCAATTAAAAGATTTCATATATTTTGCTTTGATGAAACAAATTTACGAAGTCACTCAACGTATCTCGCATGCATGAAAATTGTAATGTCATATTTCATTCAACACAATTATTTTTCAATTTCAACACTTGAAACATTTCATCTACATTCAAAGGGATAATTTAAACAGATCGTCAAATAAACATATAAGCGCTTATTTGATCTCATATTTATGCCCGTTTCGGTCGTATTCTGTAACCGACGTACTACCGACGAAAATGGATCACTTTTGTGAAGTACATAGTAACTTTGGACACTTTCGAAACGTGCGCTAAAACCTAACGCTGTAACAATATTGCTTTTACGTGGCGAATTCGTTCGTTTTCAGCTGAAATAATAGAGTGAGACCGGACGGCGTCTAATTAGAGAGAGGTAAAAGGGGACACGGGACGCTTTGGCGCCTAATAAAACCAGGCGGCGAACTTGAGTGCTTTTCTCGCAAATACATAGAAATCCGATACATTCTTATGGCAGAATTCAGCAAAAAATAAAATTATAAATTCTAAACGAATATAATGATTCAACTTTTCGTATTGTTCGGTCGGTCGTTTTATTTATTCGTCGCATTGTTCTTTTATCGTTCGATTATATGAGGTGAATTGATTTCGGCGAATATAAATTCGGCACACGTACGTTTATATCGTAGGTCGTAGAGAACGGGGCAAAGTTGGCGAAAGCGAGTTACGCGATTTATACACATAACACACAGACAGTATGAAAAAGCGAGGCCTTTTTCATTACAAAGTTTGCTAATCTGGTTTATCGGAATGCCCGTGTGTCACACGACAGACAAAAGAAAGGGGAGAATCGATCGAGACAATTACGCGGCACAAATCCGAAATAGATTTTTCTTGGGAGGGACAATTACCGACGGTCTATTGTCGACTTTGTATTGTGCCGTTTAATTCGACGATTAATTAATATGGACGTGGTAATTTCTGGCATTCGAATCGATGACAGATGATTACGGTTCTCGGGTCTGAGGAGCCGAAGATCGCACACAGATGCGATGCAAATTCATTAAGAAGCTTTAGGCATAAGTCGGCCTTAATCTCTCGTCGAATTCTACGTCCATAGAAATAATCCCGTTCGTATTAAATTTTCAATGTCGATTAATACTCTAGATTTTCAACTATTGCGAATCAATGCAAATCTTGATCGTATATTTTATCTAAGCTTATATAACACTAATCTAAGATTTGATAAATGTTTCAAATTTAAATAACATTGTAAAGATATCTTTACATATATTTTAATTTTCACTATAGTATTTTTTTGTGATAGAAACAAAATTTTCACAAATTTTAATTTAAAATTATCCTTTATCAAAAACAAATAGCTCATATGAAACTTAATTTTGGCGATTTAAATATAAAAAAACACTAAATTGAATGAATTTCTATGATAATGTATGTATTTCTTCACGCGAGATAAATTCACGTCAATTTATTGGCATTTAAAGGGTCATTCGTTTTAGAATGTTTGCGGATTGAAGTCGTGATTTACGCAAGACACTGGCCCGTATCAACGTTTGATATACACGGTGGAGCAAAAGAGCAACGAGCTATACATCAAGGGAGAATAAAAACACAAGAAAATATACAAAAATATCTGACGAGGGTGCAACTGAGGGTAGGGTGCACAGCGCGAGAGAGTCTTCCGAGTGAAATTTGCGTAGGAAATATATCACTGCAAAATATCCACGCTGAAACAATTTGTGGAACACAGCCAAAGTGATTTTTTTCCTCATGTGTTTCGTTCTTATTTCGCTTTGGTAGAAACTCGCCTCCACATAAAGAATTTCCCGTCGGAACGTTTTCTTTTTGCGCACACTCGATTATACGCGCGTAAATTTCGACGTTATCGCGGCATTCGAAATAAAATGCGGTACATCATATATTTTTCAGCGCGCACATAAAATGATACAATAAGTAAAAGGCACGTGCAGCTTTCAAGGTACTACAACGTATACGGCTGTGAGTTTCGGGCCTGAAAAACGAGCGAAACGTAACGGCCACGTCGAAACTTTGTCGTACAACAATTTAAAACAACGCATTCCCGAAACGTATCCGTCCGTGAAAACCTTCTCAGGATCCCAAAAGCGTTATTTATTAAGGATTACCGTCGAACGAAAAGCCTATTTATTTATTTATACACTCGTACTGATCGATCGTCATTTTGCTTTTGTTTCAGAGATGCTGAAATGCTATGACGCCATGACGTCATGTTGTGAGAGGCGATAATGTGATGGAGGTATGTTTATATAGAGAGTTAACATTTTACTTTGTAATCGCGTATTTACGGTACGTTTAAGGGTTGCAAGCAAGCGTAGTGTTCTTATATTAATGTTAATTCATTCGAACGAACTATCTCGCTTAACCGAAGCCCCGTTATCGGCAACTAACTTTAACACTAAATAAACCCGTTAAAGTAACGTTTCAATTGTTTTCAATGCTAACACGCGAAATGGGAGTGCGCCGAAGCTATCCATAATTTCAGGATTATTATAATGCATTAATTCAGCGTGCGGATTATACTTTCCATTAATTGTCTCGCGCGATATTAGCATTAATTTCTCAGTGCGCTCGTATGGAATCGTTTGTACGTAGGTGGATTCGAAATATATTATGGGCTCGATTAAAATTTATATTACAATGTCGGCCCGCAAAGGTGTTCATGTGTAATTAATAATAGTAAACTATTAAAGCCGTTTAATCGAAAATTTATCGCATGTTTTGCGCTCTCGAGTTATGGGTGTATCATGTTTTTACATAACGTTCGCATGATTACTCATAATATATCACATTGTATTATTATAGCCGAAAATTATTAATGTTAAAAATATTTTGATAGTCTGAAATAGGTGGGAAATATATATTTTTTTTATTTAGTATGGCGTACGTTTATTTCGAAACAATTGACATGAATTAAAATAATGATTAATGTTATTAACTGTCAAGACATTTTGATGAATTTGTAAGTGGCGAAAAATCGAGCGAAAAATATCGTTCTGCATATGAAAAAAATGTTTGGATTATAATATTTCTAACGTGATTCAATTAATTATGCTCACAATATTGAAACGCCTATAGCATGTTCGTATTATACAAGGCTTTCACTTATCTTGATTTATTCAGCGGCATGTGTTATAAAGGGAAAATATTTTTTTTCCATAATTTTAGATAAAATCGTAAATTTTATCATTGTTATAAAACCTCGGTTGTACTACAATATACTCGTACAGAGTAATATTTTACGATATCTTTGTTCAATTTTGACTTATTTTTTCATGATAACAGATACTCGCGGCGCTGAAGCCAAATCGAGTTTCTTTATTCAAGCATAAATCAAATTTTTAGTACGAAAATTCAAGTACACATAACAGACAAGCATATTGCATTTTTTCCTCACTTTAATAGTATAATTTAAGTAGGACATTTGCATAATCGTTGCCGGAAAGCCGAGCTTATTAAAATGGCACTTGCATATTGCCACTTTACTGCACATAATTTTTACCGAGAGTGAATTAATTTTAGCTGAATATAGACTTCAATTTTTCATATACTCCTATTATTTAAACGTAAGATTATTAATTAACTATAAATTTATCAAAATATACAAAGGTAGATGTACTTTTCTAATTAATGAGCTGTTTTTTTTTATTTAACGAGATAATATGTTCCGGTTACAAAATCCGCTTAAACTACCAGCATTTTCAGCAAGTCGTAAACTAAACGTTAAAATCAAGCCACGTTCGGGCTCCAGTTAATTTGGTCACCTGTGTCGTCCTTTTGCCGAAGCCCGCTCTAAAACGGGATTAGCTTCAGTTAATGAACTCAAATTAAAGCGAAAACTGCCGAAAGGTCCCAACTTTCACCCCCATCTCATTTTTCTCGTCCGAAAAAAGTGTGCTGAAAAAAAAGACGACAGGCCGGAAAAATGCGGCCGCTGTACCTCTTTGACATTACCTTTTAATATCGACCTTCCTAAAATATTTTTTTAATTATACGCAAAGAAAGAGGATCGTAATCGCTCGTAATTATAGTAACAGCGTATTAAAAGTTTTTTTTTAATATAAATAAATTCGCAATTTAACCTCTTTTTGACGCCCTTTAATAAATTTGACAATATTTTTGAAACATTCTTATCTCTGAAACTGTCCGTCTTACGGACGGAGTTTAATTTTATGGATCTCGCTTCTTATTAAGAAATTCCTTGATATTGCTCTTATATATTTATTTACAGAACGGAATTCTGAAAACTTCTCCATTCAATTTAACCTAATATATGAATAGGAATTTCAATGTATTATAATATTATATAATCGGATTGAATATTCTAAATAATACATAGACCAGTCATTGATTTAATGGTTTGAAATTTTTTCTTGAAAATTAAAATATAACATCAATCATCTGAATAGAATTTTTCGACATCAACAATAAATAAATTTGATATTGAAATATTGAAAACCTTTAGAATAGTTAATTTTAACGCACATTGACATTAAAGTGATCTTTAAACTAAATTTACATTAAAAGATGTTTATATTATAACAGCTATTTTCACATAAAAAAATCAATTCACATTCGGAAATGGAGAAAATAAAAACACCACTCGGTTTCACACAACGACAGGTCGAATATCGATCTCAACACATCGGGTCACGATTCGTTCGAAAAGCACTAACCGCCTTAGCCCAGCAGGCGGCTCGAACAAAAGCTTCCGATCCCGTTTCCCGGATTTTCCTTCTGTAGGGAGTGGCCACTTAACGCAAGATTAGAAGCAGCCACAGCCCGCGGGATAAGCCGGTCACCGTAGAGGATTTTTCCCGAAAATTTACGACGATCGCTTCCAGGATTTGTACGCCGTAAATGGAAATTCTTTGTTATTCAATTTCGTTACAATTCATATCTGTGTGGTTATAAATGCGTTGCTCGTCGATATGAGAGCTCTTCGGTGTGCGCGTGCCTTGTGAAAGTTCATTAATTTTCCGAGTTTATGGTGATTTTCATGTTTGTTTTTGATGTGATTATATTCATACGTGTCTGTGCTTTATGCGTGTTTTTGAAAATTTGCATTTATATGTTTATTAATGGATGATATCGGTCGTAAAAGTTCGGCGATGATAGTATCTCGGCCTAAATAAAGTAATAGCGTGGATAGTAGCGCGAATATCATGGGAGCAGATTTTATGGATAGGCATAAAACGACCAAAGTATATAGCAACTTGTTGACAACAATGAAAAAATGATCATAATAAATGACTCATATAGTCAAGATTGAAATATTTTTTATGCAAATTGATATTTTTTTACGTCGATATTTTATTTCGAGAATATAAGCAGCGACTGATAATTGAATCGATCTTGAACTAAAGAAAGATTATTTGAACATTTTCTCAGAAAGCTCTGAAGAAAATGCAGCAATAAACCACACAAAGTGACAAATAAACCAATACTGCAGCTAAGAAAACGCAAACATTTGCGAGACAGCAAAATACGGAAATCTTATGGTTTTTTCAGGGGATTTGTCGGTGTAGACGTTACAGCTATCGTCGTCTCGACCACCAGAGCATATAATTGCGAGGCAACGGCTATCCCGGATTCGGATAAACAAGTTCCCACAGGATCCTCCAATCGGATTAAACTTCAGCTTCGGAGGAGGCAGCATCAACTCGATGAATGAGTCTTCCTTTAGCGGAGACAAAAGCAGTACCGATTCGTAAATATACTCGTATTGCGAATTCCTTAGAAGGGCATGTATTCCTAGGTCCGAGGATGCTAACGAACGGGAATACCGATTGAATGCGATCAAATTAATTGGAGCGAAGTGGAATTGGTTCGAATGGGTGAAATTCCAAATATTGACATTCTCATAAACATAATACGTATAGTGTTGAGAACTAATCTAATAAAAGCCCCCTTTCAGATTTTGAATAAAAATTGTATTTAGCCGAATTTTTTTTCAAGTAAAAATTTCGAAATAAATTTAAGAAACATTTCATATCCTTAATTAATACATATAACACTACAATCATTATGTTGAGTTTAAAATAAATAATATTTTATATTATTTAATTTATTTATATCCTTGATGTATTGATTAATGAAACATGAAATCTGTATGATTTATGCATTAAGATATGAATATTAAATTTATATTGGAAATTTTAGCGTTAACAGTAATCCAACAATATAAAAATAAACCGAATAATACGTGATTATAAAACAGCCTTGCGCATAAAATTGGCTTACTGATTTTGTGCGGCTTACGTATCGGAAAAATTCATGGCGGAAAAGCTGCTTAGCAATTTTTAGATCCTTATCCTGCGTGCCACGTGTTATTTTAGGCAACGCAATTCAAACAGTTACTATTTTGATTCACAAGCTAACTAGTTAAGCCTTATCTAAAGCCACCGGCCGCAACACCAACTGGATAGGATCTGTGCGGCTAAGCAGAAAATTCGACAACTAAAGAAAATTGCGAATTGTCATCGAAAGAACATTATTTTTTTATAAAATAATAGTTTTACTAAAAACTATACGATAGAATCAATCAATCGTTCAAATTTCGAAATATTCACGATACAAAACACATTTTTCAAACTCGAAAATTTACTCAAAATTTTCCCGTCCGTCTTCATCCGTCGGCCATTTCCTCGGGGACCGCGTCGACGTGCAAAAATCCGCCGGTCATCCATCTACATTTTAAAGCGAACAATGAGAGCGCGCTTTTATCGGCGATCATTTGTCAAAATCAAAACTTTCCGAAAAGCGGACCCCCGCCCGGAGGTCCGACCGCGAGCTTCCCCATCGGAAAAACGCACCGCCGAACCGAGAAAAGCGTCGGTTTTCCCGCGGAAAAGCGCCACTGGCGAGATCGGGAGATGGCCCCGGTCGGGGTTGTTTGTCGGATGCACCAGTTTATCTGCAGCGTGATTTATACGGAGGCCAAATGTACAAATTTGTGTCCTAGTTGTCGGGTCGTGCAAAGCTGCACAAAGGAATGCGGCGCAGCTCGTGGATTTTTAGTGTTCGCTGCTGAAAATGGGTTGTGTGTCGAACGCGGTGTGGGAGGATTCAATTTGAAGTTTGGTCGCTTTTGCAGTTTTTTGTTTGTGTATTATGTTTATTTGATCTTTAGTTTTGAATGGTTTTGAAAATTTTGAAGAATTTTTTTATTTAACTATTTAGTTCGTTTATGGAATTTATATTTGATTTGTACGGAATTTCAATTTCAATTACGTTTCGAAAAATACTATGTAGATTCAATTAATATGCGTTTCTAATGAACGCTTAATTGTAATGAATATACTATAATAGTACATCAAAATTGCTGCAATTACTTTATAAAGCATTATCTATCAACAATCACGAAATATTGATTTTAATTTGAAAAATATGCAAATTTTCACTTTGAATATTAAACAATGCACTAACGACCAGAAAAATGAAACACTGCGTATATGTAATTAATCTATACTACGTGTTATTTTTTTCATTTTTTCATACCGGAAATTCTCAAAAAACAAATTCGCACAACAAATTACATATAAGAGACTTATTACTACTTTCATAAAAAAATTCGTGCCGCACATAAAAATTATTTTATACTTTCATATTCATTATTTTTTCCAACATACTAACTATCTTTTAAAAACATTTCCTGAGCCCTCCCTTTGATGCCAGTGACAAAGCTTAAAATATGTTTACGTAGACACTTGAAATGAACGACAACAATGAACTCACACTATCTGGTGTGAATAAGGAACGATCGGGAAACAAGAGGCGTCTTAGACTTCAGACGTGTTTCAGACAGTACTCGAGCGAACCCTTTGTATAAAAACAGAAAAGGATAACAAACACTAAAATAAAAAAAAAAACAATCCTGTACATCGGACGACAAGATACGATATTCTAATCAACAGCCCCTCGGCCGTTCGTTAATTTGGCGCCCGAGCGCCGAACTCGATTTAATTAAACTTCCTCCCATTATATACGAGATGTTTTTTCAAAGCCGATCGTGACTTTTTTCATCGGAGCCTTACAAAGTGGAAAAAATATGGAAAACCGACAAAATATAGCGTCGTTCGGAAGGGCGACACCCGGCATGCGGGGTGCGCGATAAGGGTGCAAATTAAGTTACGCGCCCCTAGTATACAATAACCGTATACGTGTGCACATTATAATCTCGTATACATCAATTATGTGGTTTTTTTTTCATGTACGGCCTCTACAAATTTACTCAAATTAAATCCGGTTAATTTCGCGTCATTTGTAAATATCATATTTTCGTATCGTTATTAAAAATAAATAAATACAGTAATTAAAAATAAATAAATAAATGAGATTGAACTGTAAATATTTAGTATTTTATTTTTGTATATCATTTTTTGTTTATTTTTCATTATTTGCATGAAAAAAATATGTAAATAATGTTGGTATGATACGAAATAATACACGTGTATTTTTTATTCGTAATCACATATCTTTGTACAAAAAATTCGACAAGATTTATCCGAATAAAAATATAGCACCATATCCGTCAGCCAGGCATCGACAATCTTTTTGCTCGTCTGTCAAAATTAATCAAAATTTTTACCAAACATTTAAGTTCACTAGATATTTTCATTTGAAATGGTCTTTTAGTGAATAATATGATAAATTTTATTGAAAAAAATAACAATACGCTTTTAAACTTTTAACATGAAAAAAGCAAAATCGTATTTCTAATCGAATATAATTGTCAAGTTATCAATGGCACCCTTGGTGCTGAATTTTTGATGTCGATTTAATCACTTCTGATTAATATTTAGTTAGCTGGTCATTTTAAAAAAGCTTTATAAGAAGTAATGCCCAACACGTTGGTATTAAAATGATTATCTTCCATTTTTTTATATCTTTCTACAATATGAATCTTGAATTTACTCTTCCACAACCTTTATTTGTGTAACTCAATATCATCGAATGGGTCACACTGTGACCCACGGGTCATAATTTTCCGATCCCTGTCCGTTTCTATGGTTATTTCTTCATCTCCAACACGTTAAAAATAACCTCCGCGTTCAACAACCTACAAAAACAACACGAAAATAAACAAGAGCAAAAACGATACGAAAACACAAACCGTTTTTCTTACATACGAAAAAAACCATTACATTAAAATTTTAAATTTCATCAATTTAACGAGCACACACGGGCAAAGTTAAGCACCCGAGGGCCGCGTCATACGCGTCGTGCGAAATTACGTTCGCCGTTTTGATCGCACACACACTCGGGCCGGGTTCAAATTTGCATTCCCGCGTTTCCGCAGCCCTTTAGACCCTACGACCCCATTTAAAATATCCTCGACAAACCGACGACTCATGGTCGGCCGCCTGCGCGACCCTTTTCTTCTTGGGCATCGGAAAACATCGCTTCTGGTACGAGACAGTGCGCTGGCCATTATTAAAATTATCCGGTCCGTGGGCTGGATTTTTGTTTGTTTTTTTTTTGTTGTTGTTTTGGATTTGAATGTGAGACGGTGAGGATTTAATGGTTTATTCATTGAATTTTTGGTGTTTTGGTTTGGTATTTTTATGTCGGTGTACAGAGGAATGTGTGTTATATCGTTTAATTCTAGATTTTTTGGTATAAATTTGTGTTGATTTATTCAAATATTAATATTTTTTTAAATATATTAGTTTGCAACATATTATTATATGGATATTTTGAAATATTCTCGAGAAATTTTTTTCTTTATCAATATGTGATAATGAGAAATACCAAAATTTTCGATGGAATCCGAAAATTATAATTTTGAATATAAACTGCTTATGATATATATATTTCAGAATTTAAAAAGGATAATGTTATCAATTTCGAATATAATTGACCTTTTCCATTTGTTGATTTAAAAAATACCGATTTCATAAATTCGCTCAATGATGTTTCGTAAACGATGGAATTCATTCCATAATAAATTTTCTGAATTACTGAAACGAAAAAGGTTTTTTTTCGCGGCCGGTCCAAACGAGCGCGTACATAAATCTATTGCGAAATTAATTGATTTTTAATACGCATAATGGAATACAAGGGAATGAAAACAATATTGTTCGTTTTTAAGTGCGCATATACGAAATGTACGTATAGTGACGCGTAGTACGGCCCCGAAAATAAATTAGTGCCTTTAAGCGTATAAATCGCCTTTTCGGGCAATTAAAAACAAAATACGATCAGACGTTCTAGCAAATCTGGGAACGCGTATATAAGTTGGTAAAGTGTGTGTACTTCGCATCCAAACCCTCTTTTACCTTTCGAAGCAGAAAATTTCTATCAACGAGAAAACACTCCGGTTTCTTAATGCAAACGTTCTAATTAATAGAATCATACATTACGCCATGAATAAGATCGTTTTCATACATACACATGGACATTTTGAAAAATCGCGTATGCGATTAAGAACGATTGAATAATTGCGAATCACTCTTGCGTCGTACAAAGCACATCTCATTCGCTGTTGAAGAATCTAGCAAACATTTCATTTCTGCGATCTTTTCAGGCTCGCTTGTATGCATTATACCGCGGCCTCCGGGGCCGGGTAATCCATTTACATTTTTCCCCCGAAGGCGGGTCAGCTTTCTGGGAAAGCTCTTCTCTTCTGACCACTCTCTCTCGTTCAAAGCGAATCATATCTCCCGATGTGGAGAGAGGGCTAGTATCTTTCGTATTTTCTCTTCACTTTTTTCCCCTCTTTTTTGGGTCGTTAGATTGACTGAACATCCACGCGCGGGCCCCACCGACAAAGGAGAGGACGTAAAAGTAGACGATACAAACAGGAAGAGGTCGTTTCCCCTGGAATCGGAGAGGATTTATTGCTTCTTTTTTTCCCGTGTTGGGTCTCCACCCATTCCGTTTCCAAGTGTTTCTCGCAGAAATCCCTTACCGATGTGTACGGAGCCACTGACAATCGACTGACTCTCCTCTATCGCTTTTTTTGGGCCGTAGGATTCAGTCCAAAGAACTCGAAGGCTGTGCTTCTGTGTGTGTGGATGTTTCGTGCGATACAAAGTCGCAGTTTATATTTCGGTCAGGTACGCGTGATTCGTCCGACTTGTCCCATATCTTGCGATTTAGAGTTTCTCAATCTTTTACTCGTGTGTGGCTTGCTTTTAAGGGGTGTTTCAATGGTGGCGGATGTGATGAATTTGCCACATTAGGTTCAATCAATTTCAATTAGGTTTCTTATATTATATGTTATTTTTATTTCAATGTGTTGCTTACTTTTTATCAAATAAACATACTATTATAGTACTTATATGTATAATATAATAAATATTATTAATTTAATTTGTCGGCCTAAAATTTTTTATTCAGTTAAATTTTATTTTGTTCAATGAATTTCTTTAGATTATTTTTATTTATTTATACATTTATAAATATACTATTATTCATAAACACGTATATCACTTATAAGCGTATAGCTTTATCTTTGAATTTTTATTACGGTAACCTACATAATATCACGTCAAACGTCTCTCAATAAACCTTTTCCATCAAGTGGGGAAACATTGTCTTTCATGTGAACCCCAATAGAAGTGTACCACTTATCCGAACTAAACAGCGGAAAATGGTTCTTGGAAATCTGGAAAGCGAAACCTTTCCTTGTAAATATTTTTCAAATCGAAAAGCACGTTTAAAATTCTTTTGTAAATGACTTACCGTCGCTATTGTACCTAAATACTAAAAACATTAGTCTCTTTTAGAGAAATATACAGAATTACAATAGTGTGATATTATGTCATAAAATGTCCTTGCTTGTCATCCCCATAATATATTATATTATATTGTCACACTAAAAATAGAATAGTCGATTTTTCTTACTTTTTCGAAGACAATCGAGTTTTTGTAACGCAAGGAAAAACGATAATCCGGTATTTTATCCTGAAAAAAAGAGACAATTTTCGTGACGATATTGCGTGGAAAATTATATTTGCTTTAGAAAACGGAGAAGCTAATTTCCACGATTCATAAGATATAAAAATGATTCGACGATTTAATACAGAAATGTATTTTTTGGCATCGATGTGGTTCAAATGCCTTTTATTATATCACGTAAATAGTATCGCGCAAAAAAATACTTACAAAACTCATGTACAGCTCAGTAATATCACAACGTGTACAGGGAAGGAAAAATGAATATAAAGAAAATCGTTACAGGGTCGAATGGGAAAACTTTGAGAGGTTCGTTGCCAACAAGATGATCGTAATAATTTCAGTCGATAAACAAAACAGCGTTTTATATCCGTACACGACCATAGAAAAACATCAATAAAATCACATCAAGAACAACATTTTAGAATAATTTTTGAAATCAAAATACAACAAACTAGATATAAAAAAACCAAACAAAACATTGC
>JAOXNN020000057.1:1517465-1544637 GCA_028571205.2 Hydropsyche betteni | reverse complement strand
GTCATGGGGTGAAGTGTCTGACGCAACGTTGACGCAAACCGAAATCTCCAAACGAGATACGGTGAAATTTAATGACTATCTCTGACAGGATCAAATATAAAATTAAAATAAAATACGACCTTGCGATAAAAGTTCTCGGAACTGGGGAGCTTTGAATGTAAGCTCGGCTTGCGAAACGACACCAATTCTAGACTTCGTTTAACGACACCTATTTCGATGGCCCACCAAAATGGAAAGTGAACCATTACTTAAATCTTATTTAAAACTATATTTTTGATTTAGTAACTATATTAAGTTGTATTTATATTTATCATAATAATAAAAACGAAATAAATAGAAAATTGATGTATTAAATGTTACTATAATATAATAAGTTATGCACTGTTTGATTATCTCAGATAAAGGTGTGAAGTGATAACATATTCTGTATAAATATACATTTCTAGCTGAGTACTCGAATGCAAATAAAAGAGATATCCGTTTCAAGTTTCCGGCGAAGTGAAAAAAAAACAACCCTAGTCTCCTTTACAATTAGTTACAAGTTTTCGCACTTTGTCTAAGCTTGCCGGTTACATTCTCCATAAAGCAGTCCATTTAAGTAGTATTACGCATTATTTTGAATATCGTTTTATTTTTCATATGCCAGAAATGAAATACAATATGTGTTTTCGCACACTTGTGCGCATATTGTGTACAAACATATGATGTTTTCTTAGCGTTTTTCGCTTGAGAAAACAAACACTTATTTCTAACATATAGTGATAAAAATATATCACACCACAACGTTTCTGTTGTATTCGAGTCTTGCTGTGAAAAATAGCTAGAACTTCAAAAGAAAAACATACGTATTTTTTTGAATTTTTTCTCTTAATCAAATTGTATACTCGAAGATATTGAATCCTAGTAAAGTACAAATAAATAAAACGTGAACGCTTTGGTCGTAATGTTTACATTTTTCGAGAATATTTATGATCCTTTTACGTATATTCTCCCACGATAAATATACAAGGTCGTGACATCATAGCTAAAGGCAAGGCTTCGTTTTTCTACTAAATTTATTCGAATTCATTTCATTATTAATACTTTATTTAATCAAATTACTTTTATTATATATTAGAAGATAATCTAATTCAAATTAACACTTTCATCAAATTTCCTTTGAAATAACTTTATGTATTGTAGAGCTAAAAAATATCTACTTTAAATTTAAATTTAAGTGTCTAACAAAATTAATTACTGAGTTTACGTACAGAAAATTTAGATTGGAAATTAATTGCACGTTTGTAGACATTCGATATGCGTAAACTCGACCTTTTTCCTTTGAATCTAAGCTAGCGTGCATATAAAACGCTAATTCAATAACCATTTAGTCCTGAAATAGGGGTCGATTTTCGATTTAATTTAAAAAGATCCCACCTCCGGCCTTCTCGAGGTGACGTACGACCAACGAGCCGATCCGCTTTTCCGAGACAGAAGAAATTAAAGTGGAAAAATAAATTTCTCGCAACGACCTATTCTCTGTGGGAAAATCACCGATGACTTCGCACCGCGACAACAGTTCACATTGGAATTGAATTTTTTCCCCGCCAAACCAAATTTCCATAAAGGCAAAGACACATGGCAGGGTTATCGATATATTTTTTTAAATTTTGAAAAAAAAAACATAAATAAACATATCAATAAAATATTTGATTGGATTAAACTTTTTTTATTGAAAACAATTTCGTTTGAAATTTTAGAATATCGGAAAAAGTATTCGGATATCACTTTTCCGTGATCCTGGTAAAGGTCCTCAATCTGGGATTGTCCTGAAAAGTTAGCAACCCTACGCAACGAACGTACGGTGAGCCCTCTAAGCAGTTAAATCCGATCGGATATTTTCCTTTTTTTCTCCATCCTTCGGTGATTTAATCACTCTTTTTTGCCACGCGCGTAGAAAAAAGTTATTTTCCGGCCGATCTCGCCCGTTCATTTTTCACCCTTCCGCCGTCATGCGTGGTTCATTTTACAGCCCTTTCAGGCCCTTAAATCTTATTATAATCTGGTAGCCGGGGCCCGTTTTATGGGACTGGTTCCGTTAATAGCCCTTTAAGTGTATAACAGATTGCCGGCAGATCTCGAAAGCGCGCCACCGACGCATGTACGCAGGATTTTTTCGATAAAATCGTACTAATATGCACGGAAAAGATTAATTTTATTAAGTCGCATATTATCGGATTAAGTTATAGTTTGTGAGAGTGCTTATCGATGTGAATAAATATTACGTTTTATCGTAAAATATCGAAATGATATATTATATGTATTATATTATAAAATGTTCATCGAAGTTTTTTTTTTTTAAATGAAAAAATTTTCTTTTTAAATAACTTATATGTAAATCGATCTATTCAATATTGTAATTATTTTGTTTTGGAATTTAATTTGATTATTTTTTTCAATTTAAGTTTAAACGTTGTATATTTTTTGTAATTACGAAAAGTGATACTTTTCAGTTGCCGGATTTCCAAAACTCGAACTCTGTATAAAAACAAAAAAAAAAACAAAAGAGTTAACAGCATGAAAATTAATTAACCAAAGTGAAAATCACGCCTTCAAACAATAAAACGGAAACGTACAAGGTGTGTTTTCTTTTTATAGTTTTTCCTGTTCGCAGTAAGCGTCGGCCGCTTTCATAAGCGGAGTTAAGAAACAAACATTAGAATCGTAAAGGGCCGGATTGGAACATAAAAAAAGCCCGTGCACAATTGCCCGAAACTTTTTTATTTCTATATATTTTTTTATCATTTTATATCTTTTTTGGGCCTTTTCTGCTCTTCTCGGGCCGCCGGGTTAAACCGTTGGGGCGTTTTTCTTCACTGCTCGGCCGCGAGCTGCAAGTACTTACCTACTTTCTTTTTTTATTGCGACGTTTAATCCTTCTGTACATATCTTAGAGGAGATTTCCGTGTCCTTACAAATTGTCGTCGTTTTCTCATTTTAAATTGTCCGTTGTCGTCGAACGAAATTTTTTAGCCAGAGCGCCTTTCCCAACCTCATCCCCGTGAAAGAGGCTTTTCAGCAAATGATCCTTATTGCTCGAGAATTTTTTTCTGCTTCGAAGATACCTATGTATTTGTTAGCGTTTATCTCTTGCTCGAGAATTAATAATTTTTTTTCGTGTCTCGCTTGATGCCTCCTCGGGGATAGTGTAATTTTTAGACGCCAAATATAAATGTAAATTACACGAATTAGCCCAGTTTTCGTCGACCTACTTCAGTATTCATTATTCGTTTATTTTTAAAGTGAATTTTCTCGTTTTTTTTCAGATGCCTGTTGTTTTGTTGCTGCTGCTCCATCTCTCACTGAATGGACCAGAGGAAAGTCACGCAGTCAACCCAGGTCAGTGATTATTTTTAATTAATCTGCGTAACACTTCTGCAAATACTGTTTCGTTTATGTGCGATGGAAAATTGATAGAAATTAACGTTTCGTTTTATTACTGTAGCAGATGTTTCAACGGGGATACTTTTATTAGCGCTATTTTACCCGATAAAGCTCTGTTATATTGGTCATTAATAATGACTAACTTAATTTCTCGGGAGATTTCCCAGTATAATAATACATACACGCGTAACTAGCACATCCGTTCGGGTTATATGGTTTCACAAATACAATATGAAACTGGTTTCGCATAGTCCCTAAACTTATTATATTCGAATTTATTTTTTAACGTTGTGTGGTATTGTGTATTTGTTATTGAATATACAATGAGATAAGATGCGTAATCCAAAAATAACTCCTAAATTTACCTTATTTACGTGATGGATGAAGTGGAAGCGCGTTTGCGAAGAAAATTCAAATATTACTCAACTTTTGGTTATGTAAAATATCTTTTGTTTACGACGTTGATATTAAAAACGTGACACAGTATATAATAGAAAATATCTTGTTTATAAAAAAAATGCTCTTTGGTAAAATTTGACAGTATTTTTGATATTGTATTTCATCAAATTTTTATTTGAACATTGAAAAATGTAAGATGTCAATATTCAAATACATCACGACAGTATTTTTAAAATAATTTTTCATATCAATTTGAATTAATTTTGTTTAAATCACAATTGTTACTACGCGAATAAAAGTGTTAATCTTTTTTTAAGAATGTATGTTTATATGTGCATAAAACAATTTAAAATCACAGCTACAATCGAAACCGAAAAACCCTTATCGGATCATTAACACGTAGTGAAGTAGCGTCTTCTCTCAACATCACGACACCAATCTGTGTCGTGCAGATGTTACCCGTTCGTTACGGCCCGGCGCAAAATAACCCCACTACCCCATTTCCACCCACTCGACCTCTTCTTAACCCCTCACTGCATATTTTATTTAGTAATTTGAATTTTAAGCTATTGAAAAACAATATTTAAATAGTTTTTAACTAAAAAAAATCTAATTCAATTTTATGTTACTTAAAAACTATTATCCTTCAATTCATATAAAAAACTTGGATATTGATTTCGCCAAACAAATTTAAATACCGTTTACGAAAATATCAATCGATCCGTAACAATCAATTTAACATAACAGCAATTCAAGATCAAAACAACAAGCCACAAACGATTCCGCGCACTTTGAGGGGTTGAAAATCCTCCGTGAAGAGATCCGCGACCAAATCTGTGGCTTATTCGATACCAGAAGGGGCTGGGGTCCCTTTTCGTCCCTTAATATTCCGGTCGCGGTCCGTTCCGGCTATCGCCTTCGACACGTCCTGGTCGTGTGCCCACGCGAATACAAACACGGAATTCTGCGGGTAAGGGGAGGTGAGGTGTGGTAGCGGGGTTATGCATTTTTCGTATAGGGGCCGTTAAGGGATGCAGGGGTATGTGGATTTATTTTCGAGGTATGCTTTCGTGGAGTCGTCTGGCGATTTCGAAGTATGGATGTGTTCGATCGAGAAAACGAGTTTGGAAATGTAAGTGATTTTTTTTTTTCAATAAATCAGCGGTTTCTAAACTTTTTTAGCTCGCGTACCACTTGGTGGTACATCACTCTTAATTTTATCACTTCGTAAAGATGATTGTTTTTCGAGAAATTTGTTATTCTATTTGCATTATAAATTTTAAAGGGTGACTATATTTCCCAGAAATAAATTTATTTAAGTTTAAGAAAAAATACCAAACGTTTTATTTTTTTGTTAAAAATGAGACATTTGAACTTTTATCACAATGTATTTTTTAAATAAAAGGTGCCGAAATTCATTTCTATTCAAAATTCAAAACCAGGACATTTAAAGAAGTATTTTTTTAACAACTAGTTTTTATTAAAAAAACAAAATGAAATGTGCCGCAGGCTATTTTTTTCCAAATTTACCAATATTAACAAAAAATATATTTATTTAAAATTAATTAAACACGGTAAATGTAAAAAATTCTTCTGATGAAAACAAGACAATTTACACTTCCATTTTTACAAATTTACAGGAGCGCTGCAGGCAAAATTTTTATTTTAAATATAATTTTCGATCATCGACTGTATATATATATATATATATTAATAACAGTAATGTATATTATTAATTAAAATTATGAATTATAGGAAAAATACAATATTTTAAATGATATTTTTATGACTGTTTTTTTTTCACTTTTTATGTCCGCGATTACTGATTATTTTTCGCGTACCACCGGTGGTACGCGTTCCACAGATTGGGAACCGCTGCATTAAATGTAAAAATTATCATGGTGAAATTGAAATTGATATATGTTGTTACATGTAAGATTTTATTTGTAATATATGTGATTTTTGCATCGATTCTAGATATGATTTTCAGTTTATCAGTATTCAGTTTGAACAAGGCAAAATGTTTCGACTTGAATTTGTTTTCCATTCACAGTGAAAGATAAGATTCGCTTTTATGAATCAGCTTATAGATCTTAAAACAAATTTTAAGAGGATCACGAAATGTTTGGAGAGTTACTTGAGACTTGAGAAGACGATATTAAGTCTGTAAACTTTGAAATTGTTTATAACACGAACAGGTACAGTAAGAGTGAATTTTCCGCTTATTTCGGCGTTCACGCATCTGAAAAAGAATTTTCCATGAATTTTCATGTACAATTTCACGTGTGTGGCATGCTTTTACGCTTCGTATATTGTACATTTGAAGGTTTTTACCACTCCGTGTTTTAGATGTCTTGTATTATATAAATAATACGTTTACTTGCTTAGTTGTCATATCCATGCGAAGCCGCAATAACTTACATCTAAAACAAACTGATACTCATTAATTATTTTGCTTTCCATGAATGCATGGGATAAAAAGGAATTTTTTAATCCAGCTTGTTATAAATTATACGAAATTTCCAACTTAACTTGTATTAAATTTTTTCATGCAATACAAATACAATTTTCAAAATGTGTTCGATTGCTGCAATGTTGTGTAAGCTCTCTTTTTATAGGAATATTGACTACATTTTCTGAAACGAAACAAAACATATATTTTCTGTTTGTGTTATTTTATGTTGTTCGGTGAATTATACAAATTGGCATTCGCAGAAAGGAATATTTGCATAATTATATTCTTTTCAAACGAGCATAAACAACGACTCAATAAAGAATCACACAGCGCAGAATTTCCTCCTGAATTTCGATAATGTTTTATATTTACAAAATACCCAAGCTATTTAATTTTCTTATCTATCGAACGATCAATATATTTCCGAGCAATAATTTCACTCGATTTTTCATATATATCCAAAAGTGATCGCGATTCCATATATTTTATCTGAATTACGAAACACGTTTCGCTTCATTTCCAAAACACACCGGCGCACCGATACCTTAGCGTAAAGACTTCGCGTGCGTACAACGATAGATCACCGCTTTTCCGTTGATTTTCCCTGACTTTTCGTTCGATTTTTCCGACTTTTCCCCATGTGCAGAGACCGCTTAGGGTTCATGACACATCGCTGGCAATTTGAAGCCTCGGCCTCGGAGGTGAATAGCAATGGGACGGCACGGGGGAACGCGTGCGCCCAGTTTATTAGGGCCGCGGGAAATATGGCCCTCAGGTGTGGCCTATTATTGAAATGTCATTGGGTTATAAAGGGGACCAATATAGAGCCGATTTTTCATCTAGGGGTGAAATCCCGACGCTTTCACTATTTTTTTCCCACGCCGAGCTGCGGACGGATAGGAGGCTTTTTTATATTTCGCCGCCGCCCGGTTTCATTGCGTTTCCGTTTCCTGGCGTCCCTTTTCCGCAAATAAAGACGGGAAAACGGTCGAATAAGTCCCGGGAACTTTTGACGACTGCGTCCTTGTTGGATCCCTCCGAGATTTTCCCGGGAGTATGAAAAGTATAAAAAATTATTCAATGGCCTTATCGCGGGGAAGGCTCGGCGTCAAAGGCGATTTATGCGGCGCGTATAATATTTGCTTAATCCGATCGGAAAATTTTATATAATAAATATGTCTCGAGTTTCGTTTGCTGTGCGATTATTCGGTTGAATTATTTTGTGCTGAGTTATTACTATACAATGTTTTATTTACGCTATTTTTTTCTATATATTATATTTTTTTATTGAATATTTTTTCAACTGAAATGATTTGAATAAAATTTGTATTGATTTTGTATAAAAATAATACTTTTTGATACGATAAATATTTATTTTCATTCATCGAAAATATAACATAATCGCGATCATTATAGTCAGCAAACTGTCGTTTCACGTTTTTTTCAACGTCCATTAAATACGACGCTTTATCGTATGCGAATATCTGAACGGCTGAAAGGTTCCCGTGCGTGTTCGAGCGCATGCACACACAAGTCAAACATATACGGTGCTCTCATGAATTATTGATGACAAATTTTAAATTATACATAAGAACTTCCCCACGACCACTAACTCACAGTCCCACCAAGAACCAGCCTTACAGAGCGGCCTAGAAGTGGTCCTTTCCCGGTTCGGGCGGGACTTTTCGAGCCTTTGACGGAATCAGAACCCGGAACCCATTCATCATGTGACGAACTAGCCCTAAGGATGGGGTCGGTAGTGAAAAAACCTCCAAAGCCTGAACAGGGCTCCGCGAAAGCCTTCTTCGTCGTCGCCCTTTGAGGCTGTCCGTTATTTATCACAATTACACCCTGAGGCGTTAAGTTGCCATTGTTGGCCTTAACGGTGATATGCTGGTTTCTATGTGGCAATATATTCGAGTTTGGTGTGTTTTCAAAGAATGAATTATTGTGCAGATTTTTTTCGTTGATAATTGTCTGGTTAATTTATGGAAATGATTGTTTGAATTGGAAATGTTTTAATTTTGAATGTTACTCAGTCACGCAATTCCGTTTAGCACATTTTGAGTGGGAAGAAAAATAAAAGTCATTGTTTGACGTGTCATATAAAATTTAAAATTTTAGTGTTACGGCTTTTATAATGAAAGCGTTAATATAAAAACGATTACTTCTCACGATACGCATTTAAAAAATCGTAATAATTAATTTTCAGTAAAGTCGCTTTTTAATCTATCCGTTCGTAGAAATCTCAAATTTCTCACTTAAGAACTAATTACGATTGTGAGAGCGCGGAGGCAGGCGGGCGCAATTATAAAATTTTACAATGTTCGCATTAAAAAAAATCTTTTAAGGAAAATATTGAAATGCGTAATTTGAAGAAAATTTTCTGGGGCGTAAAACTCGAAATTACGAGGAAATGATGCGAAAACACGCCTTTTTTATCTCAAAGTAGCTTCGAAATTAGCCGAGTATAAAAAAATGTGAAACTCCTTTTTTTCTCATTCTCGACCAGCCGCGGGCTATTCCGTGTCCCTTAAAAGGGTAAGAGACCCCTAAAAATGTGCATTTGTAATTCAAACCGTTTCCGAACCATAAACGCTTAAATATGAACGCCGTAAAACGGCCCGTTATATCGTTTGATATATTGTTTATATACCTGGTGCGTATGCAGAACAAACGCTATCTAAAACTGTAGAAAATTTATAGAATTTTGTCAACGTACACATAGAACAAGAAAAACATAAACAACCTTGATAAATGTATTATAAGATTTTATCTTTCCATTTTTTAAACGGTATTTCATTTAAATATATTCCGTTTATATACACGCATTATGACTTCGTTTGCCATTAGATAAATTCTATCCCCAAGTAAATATTTTAATTATAAATACTTTCTTCTACTTCTATATCATAAAATATCTAAGAAATTCAATGAATTTCAGCGATAGCTTAAATAAATGAGGATATTAAGTTCAATTACATTTTTCATTCGACGAATTCAATTACATTAAAATATTCTAACGGGCGGTGGGGAAGCGCTCGCAGACTATTCCAGAACTATTTTCGAATCGAAATCGGAACCCACGATAAAAAGCCCTTAATTGGTTTTTGCGTATGACGACGGAAAAGGGCACCGGGCGTTTTTGAACAATGCGCTGAAAGGGTCAAATTAGTTTCCAGGGAGCGGACCGTTTCCCACACCTCGGCTCACAATGAAACCTGGAGAACGGACCGAAAACGAGGACAGATCCTAATTTATGTCAGGAAATTGAAACGTCTTTCTAAGAGGCACGACCGTGAAAACTAATGTAAGAGTTTAGCCAGATCCAGAGTCCGTCTGGGTTACGAAAAACGTCCCTTTGTTCACCTGGGGCCAAAATGCCGGGTTGCGATTGCACAAATGGTTGCAGTGGACAAATGTTTTCTTTAGGCGATTGAGCATAGTTTGTCCGTAGTCAAAGACTTCTAGTGCATATTTCAGGGTAAAAGTCTTTTCACGGAACATAACCGACCTTGTAGAGTTTGTGATGCAACGGGTTTTGTCTGCAAAACGAAAATAAAATACTAGATGGAGTTTTTTTTTAGTTTATTTTCCATTTGTCTATGGGTAAAATTGCAAGATATTCACCTTTTTTTACTACAATTTTTTCGAATAGTTTTAATTTGATGAAGAATATTTTTTTTATTGCATTACAAACAGTTAATTAAACATAAATCTGTATTTTATCAATTAATTTCGAAATGATATATTTTTAATAAAATAATAGTTGGTTTTTTTAAATATTTTTTTCTTTACAAAAAAATAGCTAATAATAATATGGAAATTCAATATAAAAAGCCCATATAAACAATTTTCGTAAAGGGATGAAAAGTTCGCAATCTTCGAGGGATCCCTAATCTCGCTAACTGTAGTCAAAATTGCCGAGATTTTTTTCCGTTTCCTACAAATCTTCTTTAAAAGCTGATTTATCCGCAACGAAAACGTCTAACGATAGGATTTCGTATCGATAAGCCACAGTTCGGGTATAGGATTATAATAATCGGATTAAAAAAGAAACGTAACAAAAACTCAGACCCATTTCAAACGAAATTAATTTTTTTTTATATAAAAAAACACTGAAAACACTTTCGTCGGAGAGCTTTCGTCCACTTATTCTACGACCGTAGCGAATTCGGTACAATCTTTCAAAGTGACACTTAATTCTTTTCTAGTTGCCACTTCTTCACTCTGAGACCTTTGTTTGTCCGCTCTGAACTTTTCTTCGGCGTTTAGTTTTCCGCGACCGCGTGTCGAATTTTCCGCGTCCGTTGTTAAATTCAAACTTTATATCGCATAGTTTACGAGGTCGTATAAAATTTAGGCCTCGCCGTACGTATTTTTCGCAAAAATTCCTACGTCATAAAACGAATCGTCTCCGTCCATTGTGTCTTTTTTATGGACATTAAAAAATCGAAATAATCTTCCTGAAACACGATGCTTGCACACATAAAGTTTCATGAGAAAACGGGATATTTGTCTAGCAAATTGTTTATTAAGGACTTACGTGTACTAAAAATATATATAAAATATTATTCTTTTTTTACAAATAATTCATTAATTTTCAAAAAACTATTGCCTATTTTTTATCTATTGAATATTCAACGCACGCATCTTGTTTAAATTTATTTTTGAAATAAATCGAAATTCGACAAATTTTCCAACGTAACTTCAATTCAAAATCACCTACATTACGTATAATACAGAATTAGCGTCGATCTAACGATCCCTTTCGTATTCACCAAACGTACCCTTCTAACCGTGTGCACAATCTACGTATATAATTCATTGTGGACGAATCATTATTCAGTCGTCGTCCCGCGGGGTTCGACACGAGACGCTCGTTTTCCCGAGACGACAATGAGCGTTTTTCCGGAAAACCCGCTGAGGAATCCCTGAATGCAATAGTTAGAGGACCATTGTACTCTGGTGCCAAGGAGGACGAGA
Source organism: Hydropsyche betteni (assembly GCA_028571205.2). Lineage (NCBI taxonomy): Eukaryota > Metazoa > Arthropoda > Insecta > Trichoptera > Hydropsychidae > Hydropsyche > Hydropsyche betteni. Next base: position 1,533,374 of record JAOXNN020000057.1, on the reverse strand, counting down.
GTGCAAGCTCGGCACGATGATGGAAATACCGTGTTATGTGCGCTAGATGATGATTTTAAGTCGCGTTTTGAGCCCGAGATTGCAATAGAAAATTTTTAATACTTTTCGTGGTGAATACGTGCTCGGGTCGGTGAATGCATTCATTATGTTCGCGTTTTTGCATAGGGGGGTTTTCTCGGGTGTTTTTGGATTAAATGAATATGCAGGTAGTCCGGTTTGTAGTTTGTGTGTGTGGTCGTTTCGTTCTTGAGATTACGGTTCATTATATGTTTCATGCATTTAATTAAAAGGTTTTTTTTTGTTATGGTTGTATACATTTTCAATGTTTACTATTTGCGCTTTTGAATGTTCGCATATTTGATTGAAAAAAATATGAATCAACCTTAATTAAATGATTGTTTCAAATTGAGTCTATTAAATTTGATATTCAACATTGTTCGGAAATGATTCGGTGAAACGAATTTAATTGTACATAATGCAATCAGTCAATACTTTGATGTTGTCAATTGGACTGTATGAATTGGTTAATTAAAAAAATTCGTTTCACTGTATAATTTTATAGTAATTTTTAGATTTAAAAATGTAATCATCTATATCCATATTGAATTTGATGAGTTTCACGTTCAGCTTATATACATAAAACTTTTTTTGTACAAGCTCGACATCCGATATCCAGACCTGAAATGCGATTTATACAAGTTCAAAAAGTGAAACTCTCACGCTAGATCTAATCAGGTCAATTTTCCGTTTTCAGAGTTGTCACATGAAATATTCACCGCGTCGAACTTTTTTTTAACAGATCCAACATCGAGTGAGATATCGTTCGTTTGCGCAAACTTTCTGTCTCTAATAACGCACTTTAACCCTCGAATTTTCAAATATTATTATTGCTTTCGAGCTGTATATCTCTAATAGATTGAATTTCATAAACACGAAAGTCTCTGGAAACTTTTCAGTTGAATTTTCAGACCGAATTCGCCGAGACCATCGCTCAAATTTGACGTGGCCCGGAGAGCCTTTACGCGCAAGAACGAGGCGAGCTTTCACAGTTCATCATCGGAATTGTTGCCGATAAGCGAAACCATTTATTTTGTGTGCTAGGTGCAAAGGTGAAACGGCATGAATTTTCGTATACATAAAGTAAATTATGCCTGCAGTGGTTTCTCGCAATGTTAAAATATTATAAAATAAAATAAAATAAAAATTTGAGCAGTGCTGCTAGAACGAATCATTGATGTAATGTAACGTTTCAATGAAATTAAAATTCTTATAACTGAAAGGAAGACAGTATTAATTTAAAAAAAAAATTAAATTCAAATAAAAATTTACAACATTTTTCAAAAATTTTAATTATTTTTTTATATTTAATATTTATAGTAAGGTTTCAGTGTACGTGTATAATATTTAAAGCTATGGTTTCAGTCTGCGTAACATAACTTCAGCATAGTGAGTTCTTATTACACGTTCAGAGTATGCAATTTTTCACGCGCTTTTAAAATTTTCCTTCACTACGAGGTTGAAAAGTCTGTTCGAAATTTCGCAACTATAATAGAAAGTACCCCGTTTTAAGTTAAAGTTCTTATTTCGAATAACACAGATTTATTTCAGAAGTTTTGACAAGTGTGACTCCGATTTTGTTTTGTTTAATACATTATGAAATTGTTACGATTCTACAATGGAGGATATATTAGTAATAGGATCATTGTTTTTTTTTTTTATAATCGCAAAAAAATATATTTAAACACGAGTAATTCATTGTAAAAATCGTCCGATGATTTCCCCTTGCACGATTTATCGCATGATATACGATCATGAACAAAATTCGATACGTTACCGAAACAAAGCCATCTCGAACGATCGCGTTATTATTATGATTGCCAAAGTTTTTACTGCGAATGTAAAGGCGAACGGATAAAAACGACCGTTTCAAACACCGCACATACGTTCACGCACACACACCCACGGGAACCGATGTTTGGTAAATAACTTTATCGATATCTCGGCATTAATGAACAATCCACGATGCCCGTATAAAATATTTAGCAGATTCCGCAAAACGGCCGCTTTTATGGCGCATTCGCCGGTTATTGCTCGGGTTCGCCACGTCGTTATTTATATTCTGTACAAACACGGACGTGCCACTTCCCCAGCTTCTTCCACTTCCAATGCTGCTGCTTCTCCTCGAAACCAAGGTGGATTCTTCTCTGTGGTAGGATGGGGCTGGTGCAATAAAGAAAGCGAAATGAATTATTCGGCGAGGGCGCGAGCTCCCTCCCGCTTTCATTATTGAATTTATTATTCGACGGGCGAGTGTGTCCTGTCTGTCGAAAGGTAGATGAGAATTTTGCGGCGTATCATTTTATTGCCGGTTTTATTACGGCGCAAAAAAGTCCCGTGCCGATAAAATATTATGTATGGAAAAAATTCCGGGAGGAAGTATGGATTTGGGCGGAAGGAAAGGTTGAAGGGTTTCTAGGAAATCGAGCGCGATTCGATCTGTGACTTATATTGTCTAACAAAAGTGTACATTTGGTATTGCATCATTTTTTATTATATATTAAATGTTAAAATGGAAAACCTTAAATTTTTCGCAATCTTTATATTTTCTTTACTCACGCATAGAATTCTGCAATGTATTGTGAGCGTGCGTGTGAGTATTTTTCAAAAGCACACGCAGTACTGCCTTTTTTCACATTAGGATAAAATTGCCGGTGGCGTTCCTTTGAAGGGTTTTCGAAGCAGGTCGTGTGTCAAAAGCAAAGGATGTCGTATCCTTTGAAAAAATCGAGACGGTTCCTATTTCGTCAAAGCATTTTCATGCTTTTCTAATAAATGAAAAAAAAATCGTCGACGTAAAGACGTCAAATCACAAAGGGCACAACACGTATATTTTACCTCGTGCCCGTTAATAAACCTACATTACGTTAATGACACAAATCACAATAAATTATTTTTAATTTACTTTCTTTCGTTTAATAATAATATATTTCTTTTTGTTATTTGAATCCTTGGTTCGTTAAATTAATTAATCAACAACACAAACTAGATTTGTGTACGATTTTTAATTAAAGCCATTTTTTGTTTGTTTGATTTCCCCCTTTACATTTTAATGGATTTTTAATTAACAGACACGGTCTGTTTTCTTTTTTTGTATCCAACTTTATCAATAAAGCTTGTATCCGATACTTTTTTTATTTGATTGAAATCCGAACTGTTATTTTTCAAATTAAAATTACTCGCAATCTTTTATTCAAATACAAATTTAGAGTATTGTGTTTTTTATATTCTATATAGTATATAGTACTTTTTTCTAATGTGATCGCTTTTAAATCATATAATATATTAACTTCAATATTAAAAAAGACCATAAAAATTTATTACAAAAAATTAGTATACCTCCTAATTTTATCCAGCCAATTTAGACGCGTAATGGGTGAAAATTTGAAGCTTAGTGAATTTAGCCGATCAAAGATGACGGAACACGGTTTCAACCCTCCGTACGTACGTTGCTTTTAGACGCGAAACTTGAAGGGCGTTAGGCAGTCCACCCTCTGAAATTCGATTAATAATAATCGCCGCCTTCGAAAGACGGGTTCGAAAGCTCCATAGGCCGCCTTCGTGCTTGGGCTGCCGATAATTGAAAATCTCTCCAGGCTGATCGAATTAAGAACACTGCGTGAATCTGAAGGTGTGTCAATTGTCAAATCCTTCGGGATACGTCTCTTCAGTCTTGGCTGTGTTGTTTCGATGTTTCTTTACTGTTTTCTGTCATATTTTTTCTAATATTCTTCGAAACGTTTCGTAAAAATATATTACATTTTTTATATAGTGAAAAAGTATCATTATATATGCGGCGTATGAATTTGCGATATTTCATTCGTAACAACTCGAACGCATTTTTTTGCATACACTAACCCGCGTAACCTTTTAGATTTCATGCGAAAACATCGAAATAACCCCGCATAAGGCCCAGAGACCTTTGACATACTTTGATGTCCACCTGGGCGACAAAGGGCACCTTAACAGTCGACCGGATCCTAAGCTATACGTCAACGTCATATAAAAACGGGCGCACAGGCCCCACGGGGGAACAAATGGTGCGAGAGGACGTGTCGGCCTCTTCTACGCCATTTTTCAGGTTTTCAGGCTGGTCAAGTTTCTGTTGGCCGTTTTCAGCCCTTAACGACACGTTTGTGGATACAATACGCTCGGTTAAGCCGGCTCTAATTGCCGAAAAACCTTGGAGCCGGACCACCGGCTCTTGTCCACTTTCATGGAAAGGTTGTAAAGCGATTTGGATTGAAATGTATGAATATGAATTGAGAAGGGTGGAAACGTCGCCACAAATTACGAATAAGCATTTTGAATATTTTTGAAGCAGAAATTATTTAAGTTAGAAAAGCCATCTTGGCGTTTCGCTCGCCCGAGTTTTATATTCCAGACAAGCCAAAATGAAGCGAGTACTAAAGTGTTTTCTTTTTTTGTTCCATTTTTGTATAAAGGTACTCTCGGATGTTCGGGGACATGAAATATTTTTATCTCGTTCATTTAGGAACTGCAATTTTATTGTAAAATTTCCTATTTAAATTCTGATATTGAAGTTCTCGAAATGGCTTATGTTCTCTTCTGATGAAAATAATTGTTGAAAATTCTTAGGTTGAAACGTCTTGATACACGTGCTTTTTATTTTTATATTGCATCATTTATTTGATTAACTATTAAGATTATTATGATTGTTTTATTCAGGGTGAGTTTTTATTAATTAACTTAACCCCTGTTATTCATAGATGGGATTTTTAATTAAAACATTGCTTCATATTTTTAATTATATTTACAATGTATCTTGAAATGAAATAAGAATAAACTTGCTACTTAATTAAAAACTAAAAATATACACTTTATTCTCATACAGTGAGTTAATTAAAATGAAACGAAATTGAATTCAAAATAAACAATAATATCCTTAAAACGTTTTGTAAAATTTTCCTTTGAGAAAATTCCATTTCGCGAAAGCTTCTCATGTCTTCTTACAAACGAGAAGTTTGTATTTTGTTGCAAGATTTCCAGACCAAATGATGCGAACTCATTTTGAGTAATGCAATTGTAATAAATTTACGAATGTAACGAGTAAATAACGCCCAGGCGGTTATTTCAAACGAAACTAGTGAATAGGATCGTAGTAATGGGAATTTTATGTTGGTGCTTAAAATTCCGTGAATTATTCATGCAACTTTGCCTCGTTTATTTTAATACGCTTGCATCGAATTCACTTTTAGAAAACATTTTTAACGTGCATCAAAAATTTATAGTGCTTTATAAAAGTAGCATTTAATCATCCATTACGTTAAAGGATAATGCACAAAAAGACCACCTAAAGATAAAATAATAGATTTTTTTCCTATTAATATGAAAAAAAATAGTTGAAGTATAAACGTATACATATTTCTAAATATGAAACAAAAAATACCTACTTGTTATTCTCAACTCGTTTTTCTTCTCGAAAGCGACTGATTTTCACCACACAAGTTTATATGAGCCTTCAGAAAGTTAGGAGATAAAGAAAAGAAACACTCATAACTATCTACTATTTCTCAATTTTGCTATTAAGTCGGTGCGAGTCCACTTAAGAAAGGTTCACGGTTTTCGGGAAGGCGCACAAACGAAGAAAAAAGCTTTTAAGAGATAATTCTCGGCCCTTTTTTCGCCATTAAATACTCGAAGTGTTCCCATGGGGTGGTCGGTTTCCCGAGAACCAGAGGTGGATATAATTACGAAGATGGATAGAAAGCTTCGAAAGTGTGAGAAATTACTCACAGGATGTTTGCTCTGCACCCCAGATTGCTTTAACGAAATTATTTCAAATATTGAATTACCGATGAATTCAATTATGGTGCTTGCGAAAACGCTTGTTCGCGACTCGTCAACAGTTTTAATTCTTTAGTGCAGAATATTTGAATAGGCTTTCGTCTTGAACGAGCGTACTTTTGAAAAACGAGGGAGCGGTTTTTTATCTTCATTTTTTTTTTCGCGGGATAAATTGGATTCTTTTGTGCGATCGGTCGTTTTGAATTTCGAAAAATACAAGACTCGCAGTCCGAATGCACGTCGCGTACGATAAAATGGAGGATATCCTTGATTTAGCCGAAATTTACATAATATTTTCGATCCGGTGAGCAATTGTTAAGGTGCCTGTTCACTCCATCGCCTGGCACGTAGCCACCTTCTTCATGACCGTTTTTCAGTCTGAAAATTTTTATGTATAATCTGTTACAGTGAAACTTTGTTGATTTGAATCGCACGGCCAAAAGTAAAAATTTCATTTTATATTCAATTCAGCAGCAATACATAGAAAATATATCAAGTATATCAAAAGCATATCGATATATTATAACTCATATTATTTTAGGTAATTTAACATGAATGAAATATAAGACAATACGTGTAACATGTTTTTACCTTACATCTCATTAATTTGGGTTTTTTATTATGCGTGTGCACTTTTGTTTTCACTTAAACGTTAAATAATATGCTAATTAAGCTTTATTTACGCAAATTATCCAGGGACTCTTTTTAATGTAGTAATTTAACGTTTTCATAAATAATTCGCTCAACGTAACAAATACTGCGACATCATAAATTTTTCACATGGTCGTAGTCGTGTTCGGTGTTCACGAATGATGGAATGTTTCGGTTAAAAAAACTTTTATGCAGGTTACTAACTTAAATGACAAATTGTAACAGAATAAAAATGTAGTGCATAAATAACGCCAGGATTGTTCATATGTTTCCTGTACGTTGATAAATGGTTCATGAAGCGACAAAAAGTTGTTGCGCAATTTTTAAAGCAGTTCATAAAATGCATTTGTTTCGTGAATTCGTAATATCTACGTTCATATTTTATTGCAAATAAAATTTTACAATCACAAATAATATTAATTATTTAATTTAAAAAAAAAAGCAAATTTCGTTTTAAAACAAAATAAAAGTTGAAGAGCAACATACTACATATATGTATATCATAAAAAAGTTATTAAGGTAAACCTCACGGGGGTCTTTCATTTCTGTTTAATTTTAGCTCATCTTCCATTATCAAAGAACCAACATAATATTCCCTCACCTTTTGGTTTCTTTTATTTTTCTTATAGCAATCACCCACACCCCACAGCACATAATCGAAGTTTAGAAACCTTTGTGTGTTTTCCATACATCCAGAACACGTACAGGCTTGAGTATAAAGCGCACAGTTCCCGAAGAAAACCAACACAGCGCAAAAGCCTCCTTTTCGACACCCACGTCACGAGTGGAGGTCTTCGTGTTTTTCGACGAAATATACTATATATATCGCATGATATCTTACTTGATCGAAAACTGATCGCAAGTAAACATTTACACACTTTCGGATTAGTTTAGACCGCAAAATCTATTAGGGATACGCGCACCTTCGTCAATTTTGTACACGACAAAACCGTTAACCGAATACGTGTATTCAAAACGTTCCACTATTCGACCGGTTTTAATTGAATGCTTCGGTCTATTAATTTTGTTGGTTCGATAATTTGTTTTCGCTGAAAGGTCGATAATAGATTTTAAGAGCGTCATTCAAACAAATAATTCTGTCCGAAATCTATAAACGATTCGTATTTCTTGTCGACAAGCTCAGACGTTATCGTTCGCTGACGTTTTCGGGCCATTTCTGAAGATTTGTTTATTCGGTTTGTTTCATCGTTGGGTTGTTTGTGTTGTGATTAAGGATGGTCTGGTTTATTTAAACCCATTCGTACTGATTGCTTCGTTTCGCTTTGCGGCAACGCAGCCAACAGCAATTCGAGAAAACGGCGACTCGCAATTAACGCGCCTCCACTTCCATATAAATTGTATTAATTTAATTATATTTAAACGCGATTGTTTCGCATTACATTTTCATTCAAATAATCTTTTTGACTTAACGTAGTTGTTAAAAATTACGAACGACCGTTTCACTTAATAAATTAGGTTACAATCTCGGTCCGATTTCGTTTGAAAATAATTACGTTCTCGCGTGCTTAGAACACGAGATCGGCCTTATTTTCGGTTCCGCGAACCCATTGCGAATGCAGGTTGGTCATGAAGTGTCCCCAAGTGTCCCAAGGGAAGCATGTCATTTCCAATGCCAAGTTTCGGCACTGAAATTTCCATTTAAATTGACAACAAGCGGGACGCATGAAAATTTCACCGCAGCCATATCCGCTCTCGGACAGACGCGTCGACGCACGTCATATCATGCAATCGTTGAAGTGTCTAATACACGAATTCCAGTTTAAATCATAATTATCATGGAACTTATGATACGTATATTAATTAATTTTTTAATAAAAATATTTGTGGTTTTAATAAAAAATAGATGAGTTTCAATTAAAAGTAATGTTTATAAGTTTAGTTAGTTTTATATGTTCGTTTAGAATTCAATAATGCGATTTCTGCATTGTTACGCTCCACTAAATATCCACTGGTTAATAGTGCATAAGTATGTTCAAACAAGTTCATATTCGAATATTCCAAATGTTCGTAGTTTTGTCTGTGCGAGGCTGATTTATTGGTGGTTCGCGGCAAGTTCCGCATAAGAAAATCTCGCTTGGTGGCAAAAAGGAATTTCCAATCAAGTTCAAAGCAGCAGCACATCCTTGTAATGTAACTAACGAGATTTTTTTGGCATACCATCTACGGCATTGTTCAACAGAAAAAGGGAAAGAATTTCTCGAGCATCCTACGAAGTTGCGTCTCCCATGGTTTTTTTCTTACATCTCGTTTTCTCACTGAAGTTTACCGTTCATGCGAAACTATTAAGCACTTAAATGGTTATAAAAATACTTTTGATAATATTCACTATTTTTAAAAGTTGCATTATTTATTTTGCCGCCCGATTAAAAGATCAACCGACAAAAACTCCTTTGATCCCATATATATTAAATAATCGCCGAACGACGCGGAAAATCTCATATTTCACAAAGCAACCAGTCAAACCGAGCTAGTTGGATTATCGAAAAATCCAACCGAACGCGATTCGAATCCGATTTAGCCATCGCTCGAATACGTAACGACCGATTTCATCGAATAACCGAATTGTAAAACACACTCTGCTACATACGACACTCGGTGCTCCTTTGACGCGAACACGGAATACGTAAAGCGAACCTTTGCCTTGTATCGAAAGCGACGTTTTCAGATCAAAGAGATCGCACATATCGAAAAGCGGCGCGTGCACACACATCCCTCCCCGTTCATTTTCATATACATTTTTAAAGGAGGGCGAGCACATTCGAGATTTATCGCCGGGAAAAACACCGCAAAGGGCCATTTTTTGCCCCCGCGCCGAATCACTCATCCGCTCCGAGGCGGCGCACGCACGCCCTGCAAAAAAAAATTACGCTTTTTTGCCGTTTCTTTCATACGTTTTCACTTTCTTGCCGCGTGTTTTTCGTTACTCGCGTGCATGCGAGAGTACCCGGGGCATAAGCGGGGCGTACAAATGCGTGCGCATTGTGCGCGGAAATGTTAAGCGGCACTTTTCCGCCAGTTCGCGAATAAAATATGCAGTAAATACGGCCATCCATCATGTTTTCATGGCGAGGATGCGAGACGGTGGCAGAAGTCAAATGCGACACTCTGTCTTGTCGTGTGCCGTCGGCCTAATGAGACGTGGAGCGTTAGCGGTTTGGGTTCGGTCCCTCTTTTGTGTGTGCTGGGGTTTGTTTTGTAAATGGTTTGATGTTTGTAAATATTTTTGTTGTTTGATGAAAGTTAATTGATGGATCATTTTTTTAAGTAAATCGCTACGATGGAACTGATTTGCATTTTTTATGTTGGAAAAATTTCTTTCTAGTAATGACCAATTGTCTAGACCAGTGCTCCGCAACCGGTGTGCCGTGAGCCGGGTACAGGTGTGCCGCGATAGAATTCAATTTTTTTGAAATTTTACAACTTTTAATATTTTTATTTTTCAAAATTTAGTATAGAATAATTATTTTAATTAAATAATTTTTCAATTTTCATTTTATTGTATATATTTTCAAAAGACAATTAGAGTGGTCGAACGTGTTTAAGTTTAGCATCTATTTCTTTTTTTCCCAGCCACACAATTTCCAAAATTCAATAATGAATAGTAATAAAACAATGCAGGATAATTTAATCCTTACCCCCCCCCCCCATGAATCTTGTCGTGCCATCTTACCTTGTTCTATATGATTTACGGATTAATTTGAAAACCACTATATTTCGTTAAAAAAAATTGGCAATCTTATAATGCACATCATTAAAGACATCATTGGGATTTTGAAGATTGCGTGTCGGGGGGGGGGGGTCACGAAAATTTGCCACTATTTACAAAATTTAGCTTTTGGTGTGCCGCAGAATTCTAAGAAGACCTTTGGTGTGCCGTGAGTGAGAAAAGGTTGCGGAGCACTGGTCTAGACGTCCTAGAGTGACCAATTGTTTTATATGAAAATCATCATTATTTTATACTTCAAATTGATTACTATGATTATCATTAGCAGCCTATAGTTATCCACTGCAGGACAAGGCCTTGCCAGAAAAATGTGGCAGTCTAGGCTACACCTTACCGTGCTAGCCTAAGTCGTATTTTGGAAACGGACATCCCTATATATAATAGCGGATTTCTTTGCGTGTGTCTGTCCTGCGTGGCTGCGTGTCTGTGTATCTGTGTAAATGACGCTCGCGACTTTAAAATGACCAACCCGTTGTTACGATTATTTTTTCGAATCAAAAAATCCAGTCACCCCGCCGGGATTCGAACCCGGTTCGTCTCGCTCACGAAATGAGCGATCAAGCCCAAGTGCCAACGCCCGCTTGAGTCCATATCTTTTTTTTTTAAATATATAGTATAAAATTATTTTAATATGGTCTTTATGCGTATACGCTTAGAATTTATAATATCACACTTAAAATTAATTAATTAACTAATTCTCATAAATCACGATAGATGTCCCAAATAAATAATTAATTTTGAAAAATCGCGATAATTACGTTATAGTATGGTTATTACTTTTCATGATGTCTGTATAACATTGTTGAAAATATTTCGAATTACACATAATAGATTTCGTTAATAAATAATTAAATAATATAATCGTTCATTTGCATAGATATATTCAATATATTTATTTTAGTATGGTAGTTTAGTATTATAGTATGGTTAACAATTCACAGCCGATGTTATTAACATTGGGCCTATATACTAGTTACCCATAAACACAAAAGTTTCGTCCATTGCGATAATGTTACAATGTTCGCATTTTGAACGAAAAATTTAAATGAGAGCGCATTTGCTTATTAAAGAATCATCTAACTTGAATAATTTGTCGATTTTCTTAGAGACAATTCATGTCTCTGAAGAAATCTTTCCAACCTGCAGATTGACTCTTTGAATGTCTTAAATTTGTTGCCAAGATACATGAATCTAGCAAAATCGTAGTAGGGCTTATTTTGGGAGCGGTCTTATAAATAGTTGTAAAAACATGGTATATGTTTTGACTTTGGATTGATTATATCGAGGTTGAAACTTTGAAAGGTCGAAAGAGAAAAATTTGGTATAGAACGAGTGAAAATTATATATTTGCATATTCCAAAATCGATTATATTGAAAAATTAAGAAAATTATATTGTAGAATTTTTAAAATAAATTTCTGTTTCGGCTGAAGAAAATTTATTAATAATGTGAACAAATATTACAATTTTATGTAAATATACAAACCAGATATAAAGTATACTATAAAAAAAATTAATTGCTTGATTATCTCATTAATCGCACGAAATATCAATTTATAATTTCGAAGTGTTGGCGTTGTTGGCATGAAAGGAAATTGTGTATATAAAAAAGAACCGAAATGTCAAAATTATAAAAAAAATTATCACTTTTATACATGTACTTTAAATAAAATTAAATACTCATACTAATCGTACATTATCAACTCTTGCGAGGGCTCATTGAAGGCTATTTTATAACTAGTAAAAAGGCCCGATGTTAATAACATCGGCTGTGGATTTGTTAAGAAACGGAAAACAATGAAATGTGAAAACCCGATTATGTAAACGCGAAATGTGCACCCGATTTGAATATTTAATATTTAATTAATAAAATCAAAATAGTTCATTTGTTATTTGTCTGTTACATACAGGAAAATTCAGTAGTTAGTAGGTAATAAGCATCATATTATAGACGTTGACTGCATACGCATAAAAACTATATTAGAATATCTAAAGTCGCGAGCGTCATTCGAACAGACACACACACAAATCCGTGATTATTACCGTGCCCTTTTAGAATGTCTCCAGAATATAAGATTATAGTCGTTATTATAATGACCATAAAGACTAAATTTGGAGCTCGCTATTTTCGAGCTCGAGAATGATATAAATAGTGATTATATCTGAAATTTTAATGGACATAAAGACTAAATTGGAATGGCAAAGCCAGTAGTAACATCGGCTGTCTCACGCCCGTACTCGATTTGAATATTTAATATTTAATTAATAAAATCACTTCATTTGTTACACAAATTACCACAATTACCACTTATAAGCAAAGCCAGAGGCAGTATGTAATACGCATCATATTATAGACGTTAAGGCCAGGCGCCCACAGGCGATTGGTCGCGGCGCGATTTATAACGGAGCACATCGTTTTAGGTTGAAGTGCACCCATATGGTTTATGGGCGCACTTCAACCCAAAACAATGTGTTCCATTATAAATCGCGCCGCGACTTATCACCTGTGAGCGCCTGGCCTAACTGTATACGCATACAAAACCGTATTCGCGAAAAAGCCGCGAGCGTCATCGAACAGACAAACACACGCGATTATATATAGAAGACTCGACCTCAAAATCACTAGACCTCATAAACAAACAGCGACAACATAAATTTTTCAATGCAACCGAAACCCGCACACATACAAAATGTTCAACCCCCCCCCCCCCCTATTTTCCACCCCATAACACAAAAACCTCAAAGAAACCCCGAACCGACAACCGACCACTTATGACACACGACCCCCAACACCAACACTAATTGCACCCCTACACACGAACGCAGCCTTCCACCGGCCTCTTCCGCAGCCCACCCCCGGGTGGCCGTCGCCCACCCCCCACGACCACCCCCCACAACCACCCACCACCTTGACATTTGTATGGCACGTGCCGAGCTGCCCGTCCTCCTCGGAGATACCCGTCGGGACGACCCACGCTCGAATCCACTACTGTACTACGAAACGCCACGAGATGTTAGCGTAATGTGTTTTTTTTTTCGTCGACGATCGATTCTCTTGTTGTTTTTTTTCGGTGTGATGAACTCGATGCGCGTTATGGGTTTCTTATGGAAAATTCGGGTTGTGATGAACGTTTAGGTGTTGTGTTTTTTTTTTTAGGTGGTATCGTGTTTGGAATACTGATCGGTTTTCGATATTATATTTAGAAATGTATGGTCTTGTCGGAATGTGATTTTTTTTTTTGTCGATTTATGAAATTCGATGTGCGTTTTTTTATAGTAATGAAAACATGTCAATTAACTGGTTTCGCATTCCGACGATTTAAATTGGATTCCGATCAAATAAATTAAGTGGTTGGTAAATAATTCAGTATTTTCGAATTATTTGAGTCTCGGATTACGAGGAAAAATTTGAATGTTTAAATAGTGATTTCCTTTTGGTTTTTTTTTGCCCAAATTATACATCATTCCGCTGCTGTAATGTTACGTGCTACCGTCTCGCTGATTTTAAATTGATTAAAATTTTACGACGTCCACATTTTCTATTGTTTGCTTTATCCAGCATTTATATAAACGGAACTGATGTTTACATTGGAAGATTATCAAAAAGTGACTCACATAAGCGGAGCATACCCTCTATTATATTATACTAGCGTCGTTTTATATTAAATTGTCGTCTGGTTATTATCTACTACGACCGAATTTCATCATGTTAAAATAACTATTGACGTAACATTTACTGAAAGAGTTTGCTTGAAACAGTACATATTGAAACAATGTTAAAATATTAGAATCCTCACCCATAATTCACAACATAGTGTAAATACCAATAAGTTTGTTATTAACACTTCCTTCAAACAACTTCATAAAAATTCTCTTAAGGAACCAATAAGGAAATATTTCGTTCGACCGTCATCGATTTAGAATAAAAAATTTTAGTAACAGCAATTTTAGTTACGAAACACAAAAATATTCATAGCTCGCGAACGACATCAAATCCCACGATCGTGGTTGAAATTAGATGTGATAAAACCTCGAGGAAAACTCTGACGAAAAAATAACACAAGAAACGAAAATTAAGCGAAAATATCCATTCTACGAATTCCCAAACAAACAGCCAACTTTTCCGGGATGACTAGCATCTTAAATAAATCCAGAACTGAAGTTTAAATAAGCCTTCGGAACGATCTCAAGCGGTTTAAAAAGTACGCCTCCACTTCCAAATATTAATCGAGGATTCAACATTTTTACAGCGTTTAAAATCTGCAGATTTCTTCTCGCGGCGTTCTCTCCATTGATTCAGGCTGAATCGAAGTATTTATTCGTTCGATTCAAAGAATTTCAAAGAGCACTTCATTCATCGGCAAACCGAGAATGTTTGCGTGTGTACATTATGTGCAAACACTTTCGTCATCGTTCGCTTTTGCACTCGATAAACGAATGCATTGAATTATATCACTACGAGTGAAACTTTCTGCAATCGTGTAAAAAAACCATCTGTTCAAACGGTGATATAAAAGAAAACGTCCTTCACAATTTATCGCCTTCTGCATTCGCGCGTATTATCCGTGCTATACATCGTTTACTACAAAGTGATATTATCATCAACAAAATGGGAAACTATAATATGATGAAAAATTACATATTCCAACGAATATTTAGCTATTTTTAAATATGTGCCAAAGGTCAATATCGATTTTGTATCCAAACAACTCTCTCGTGCTTCAGCCGGCGTAAATCTGTCAAAAGGTCAATCCGCCCTCAACACAAAACCCAAATAAAACGAAACCAAATAAACCGAAACGATTCGACATTCGGACGACCTTCGCAAAAAAAAAAAAAAACAACACAAACATCGATAAACACCCATTCAGCGTTTTATGCGATATTATATAATTTGCCGAATCGTTTAAATTTGCATACGTTATTATCGAATGTGTAATTTTTACGCCGGCTCGAAAATGGCGACACCCGGCGCCCGAAATTCGAACGGGCCAATCGCGCGCCCGCATCTTCAGACCGGTCCATGCGAAACGCTCTGCGATTGGTCCTCGCGAATTTTCGCGACGCGTGTGCCCCGCGAGTGTTGCCAGCGGCAAGAACGCGTCGTTTGGTGTGTGTGTGTGTGTGTGTGCAACCGGACCGTAGACCAACAACCTTGACATTACGAATTTCACAGCGGTTGCGTCACGGTCGCTCTCCCGCAACGTGTGTAGCGTGCATATGCGGTGTGTGGTGCAGGGGTCGTCAACCGGCGCTGAAGTTTTCGGCAGCCGAGAAAAAAAGAAGGCGATGGAAGGGTAAACCTTGCGGGAGATCGAGGCCAGGCGCCCATTGCGATTTGTAGTCGCGGCGATAGTTTGGTCGCGAAAATGGAACGCATTGTTTTGGGTTGAAGTGCACTCATATGGTTTATGGGCGCATTTCAACCTACAACAATGCGTTCCATTTTTGCGACTTAACTATCGCCAAGACTACAAATCGCAATGGGCGCCTGGCTTAAAGGGTTCATAAGGCCAGGCGCCCACAGGCGATTAGTCGCGGTGTAATTTATAATGGAACACATTGTTTTGGGTTGAAGTGCGCCCAGAAACTCTATGGGCGCACTTCAACCTAAAACAATGTGTTCCATTATAAATCGCGTCGCGACTA